>APFE031099247.1:84316-104087 GCA_000404065.3 Pinus taeda
GTATACGCAAAATTCTTTGTCTTATTAGATTGATTGCACTTCTTAGCGAGACCTTCGCGAGCTCTTCTTCACCCCCTCGCGGAGGTGAAATCAAGGTGCTAGTTTCTAGTTTTGTGCTACCTTCATTTCTGTAGATTCTCCCACTTTGCGTAACCCCAAACATCAATTTATTTGCATAACCCGCTTTTCACACAATAGCATTTTAATCTAAGTGTTCAAAGATTTAACGAACTTACCTCGTGGTCCCTTGAGGAAGTGTCGTTCTACCTCGCTATAGCTTACTGGAGTATCTACCGTGAATTCGGTGATGAATCCTCCTATGATTCAATCGAGCCAGTGATCAACAGCATGCGTGATCTTATCTTTCGATGCCTCCAGTCTGCGCACCAATTATGGAGTCCACACAATAGGTTTGTCAAGATTACACCTTCCTTGGCTATCTGTTAGCTTTGTGGTCCACTCGTACAACTCAGTGGGGAAGGATGTAAAGAAAATTTCATGGATATCCGTATACAAGTAACAATCTAACCACTCTTCCTTTAATAGTCGCGGATTCCTGTTTTCCTGCGCCGCGAACTTGTGAATCTTTCTATCTAACCAATCTTCAATTCCTTTCTTTGTCAGATTCCTGTGATATGACATTAGACATCTCTATGCAGATCCCAGTCCCAGCAACGGAACCATTTGTTGTCTTGTTGGGGCCTGACCCAGGTTCGAAGTTAATTAGCCAAACAAATCCCTATACTATTGGCCCTTTTGGAAATAGCCCATGAAGCATGGACTGAGGTCTCACATGAAGTAGTATGGAAGGGTGCTAGAACCAGGTTTCTGTACCCTTGAGATGTCTGAGAGGTACGACTGGTCCTCTGTTTGTCCCTATGCGCAGGTTGCTTTGTGCACTTTCTGTTCCTCGCGGCTTGATACACTACCTTCATTGCACCATTACCCAAGATCTTACATATCTTCCAGTACTAATTAATTACCTTCACCTTCTTGAATGTATTAAGTTATAATTAGCAATACAAAACATTCATACAGGTTCCCGCAGTAAATAAACAGTATACTTGCAAATTATATCCAATCATGCATTAAACTAGGAAAAGATACACAAAATTATAGCAACACTTCTCTTTATTGCTTCTCCCAATAGTTACATACTGGACCTGCCCTGTGCACTTAGTTGCAGGGGTCCGCGCACTTAGTTACGGACTACTAGGCCTCTACGCACTCAACTGCAGAGCCTTCTCCTACTCTACAACCCACGGACACACTTTACACTTCGACTTAATAACTTAGACTTCTCATGCTTCCCTTCTATTCGTTCTCTTTTAGACTTAGAGCCTCACTCTATTTATACAATCCCATGGTCTGTGGACCATGGGTAGGTCTAACCAGCTGACATTAAATTACAAAAACTAGGGTGGACAACCCTGTGACTCTATTATACTTTCATGCCCCACACCCGCAATTGGCGAAGCTTTTACAAAAATATTCAATCAAAACTTGGGCTTTAAGCCCCAAAACATACCTTGGGGGGATTCCATGCCCAACAGTCTCATTCAACTCAAGGAAAAATTTATATTCGTTTATGTGGAAGAGGCTTCTTCACCTTCCACTTCGAATCCAAATAATGTAGAGATTTTATTTTCAAGAATGGTCCTTACTTTATGGAAACAAGGGGCTTATATATAAATCGATGGACTCCAAAAATCAACCCAAAGCTCAACATTCTAAATGTTGTTCCTATTTGGATTTATCTCCCTCACCTTCCTATTCACTGTTGGGGAGATGATTCCGTAAAAGCAATAGGAAATGTTGTAGGGAAATAGATAGGTTGAAGTCAACCAAAGGAAAACATGCATGCCTCATGTGAAAGGATCTGTGTGGAAGTTTATCTAGGAAAAGGGCTCCCAGAAGCAGTGAAAATCAACATAGACAGATGGACACACATTCAACAATTGGACTACAAGCAGATTCCTTTCAAATGTAAGGTATGTCATGAATATGGTCATTTTTCAAATAGATGTACAAAGAAAGAAGTAGAAGAACAAACAAAATCCCAAGAACCTAAGTGGGAAAAAGTCAAAAAGAAAAAGTTTGCATCTAATTCTATCAATCCTTATGCCCCTTCCTCCTCTACAACCTTCCCTAGGGGTGCTCCTCCCTCCTCATCCTCTCCCATCTTCCCCTCTGACTCTAATCCTTTCACATCTCTTGAAACCCCTTCGGATCCATCTCTTGACCTCCCCTCTCTTTTATATGACCCTATTTCCATTTCCTCTCCCCCCTTGCTCCCTCCTCCCTCCCACCCATCCTCCCCCATACTGTCTCCCCCAACTTCCCTTTGAGTCCCCTTCCTCCTCCCTTTGAAAGGATTATCACCTAAAACCAATCCAAAGAATATTTTCTCTCCTCATATTTTCAAAAAAGGTCAAGTGGGAAAACCAATAAGGAAATAAGGGATGAAGCAAAGCAGGCATAAAATAAATGGAAATGGGAACTCAATAGCCAATGGACTCGTATATAGAAAAAAGCATAGGAAATAAGGAAAAACCTCAACGAGTAATTCGAGGGAAAGGTCCCTTTGTTTCAAATCAAAGTAAGTTATGTATTTGGTCTATTGGAATTGTAGAGGCCTTGGGAATCCCTCGAAAATCAATGCAACAAAATACCTTCTAAACTCTGAAAGACCAGATCTCTTTCTAATCTAGGAGACCAAAACCATAGAGAAATATATGAACCAAATAATACAAAAAATAAAACCTTACGAAGGAACAACAATAAAAGCCACTAGAGCTTCAGGTGGAATATGCACAATGTGAAATCAGACCATATGGGAGTTAATAACCCATCTCAAAGAGATTCATTGGATCAAAATTGAGCTAAGGAACAAAATCTTAGGGTTCCAAGACTGCCTTTACAACATCTATGCCCCTTCACGTTATTGAGACAAGGAGCACTATTGGCGCTCCCTGAATGAAAATCTAAATATAGATTTGAACAAACACCTTATAATCGAAGGTGATCTTAATTTGTTATTAAGTGCTAATGAAAAAATGGGAGGTTTCCTCCAAGCATATCCATTCAGAGACATCCTTGAAAACATCATAGAGAACCACAATTTAATTGATACTCCCCCAAAAAAATGGAAAATATACATGGAGCAACAAGAGGCTCAGATTAGGCAATATCAAAGAGCGTTTCGATAGAATACTTATTCAAGACACGGTTATAGCATAATACAATACAGTTCTCTCAAAGATAATTCCCTCAACTGCATCAGATCATAAGCCTGTCGCAATTAAGCTTATTGAGAGTGAAGAAATGGGGCCCATCCCATTTCGATATAACCCACTTTGGATTAACCAAGAAGAAACCAGAATGTTAATCACAGTAGCATGGAAGAAAATGATAAAAGGATCACCAAGTTTTGTTTGGGATACAAAACTAAAAACTGTTAAAAAAAATCTAAAAGCATTGGCCAAAAATCATTACAAAGAACCTCAATAAAAGAAAGTTGAACTTCAGAAGGAGATTGATAAAGTGCAAAAGAAATTAGAGGATGGAGAAGAAACAAAACAAAACCAACTGAAAGAAAAAGAGTTTCAATGGAAAATTTATAAAAACAACAGACAATAGGAGGAGACTTGAAGGTTAAAATCCAGAAATTGTGGATTCAAGCTGCGGACCAAAACACTGCCTTATTTCATAATACCACTAAGATGAGGAAAATCAAAAATCAAATTGACACAATAAAAGGAGAAGGAGAAACTGGAATTAAAGGGCAGGAGGAGTTAAAAAGAGAAGCCCACAATCATTTCAAGAATTTGCTAACTGTTGAGCCTACAAATCCAAACCATGAAGAGTTTATGATTCACATTCCTAAAAGGATATCTAATGAGACAAATACAAAAATTACAAAAGAAGTCGAAGAAGAAGAGATTCAGGTAGCAATATGGAATCTTCATCCAGATAAAGGTCCGAGTCCCGATGGCTTCTCCATCGCTTTTTATCATTCATTTTGGCCGCTTACAAAAAAATACCTCCTAAAGATGATTAGATGGGTATTGAGGAAAAAGAAAATGGGAGGATTCACCAACTCCACATACATGGCTCTTATCCCAAAGGAGTCAAAGACTTCCTCTTTTAATCGCTTCTGACCAATATCTTATGCAATTCCTCTTACAGAATCATTTCAAAGATATTATCCAATTGTATTAAGCCTCTTCTTCCCAATCTGATATTTGAAAACCAAGGTGGTTTTGTCCCCAATAGGCAGATAATTGATAACATAATTGTAGTTCAAGAAGCAATCCACTCAAGCCTAGCCAAAAAAAGAACAAGAATTTATCTTAAAACTTGATATGGCCAATGCCTTTGACAGATTCAATCTCTCCTTCCTCTCTGCAATTCTTCTAAAATTTTGTTTCTCTCTTGATTTTATAGACCTTATAAAATCTTGTGCTATTGGCCCTTGGATTGCCCCCTCATAAATGGAAGACCAAGTTTTTTTTTCAAAGTTAACGTGGCTTAAGACAGGGTTGTCCGCTTTCTCCTTTTCTTTACATCCTAATGGCTGAATCCCTCGCAAGAATCTTGATTTCTATAAGCAAAATGGTGCCATTACTAGACTTTCCTTCCGCAAAGGTTTCAAGAGCATAAACCATTCTCTATTTGTGAATGACACATTATTCTTGGGAGGTGCTTCATGCATTGTGGCAAGAAGGTTCAAAAATGTTTTGGATAGTTTCCTGGAGGTTTCGAGATGCCTTTTAAACAATTTAAAGAGCATAATTTATGGTTGGAATGCTCCCTCAAGAATTATTTAGCAAATATCTCAAATATTATGTGTCCCTCTTCAAGCAAATTGGAACCATTTTATTCCTTTGGGACTGTCTGTCTCAAAAGAAACCATAAAGTCATAAATATGGATTAAATCCATAGAGAAAATGAAAAAGAAAATTTAATCATGGGGCATCCTTTGGATCAATCTTGCAGGGAGGGTAATTCTGATCAAATCAGTTTTAGCATCACTACCTCTCTATCAATTTGCAACAGTTCTCGCCCCTATGGGAGTGCATAAGCAAATAGAGATTATCATAAACAATCTATGACAAGGAGGTAAGACCGAAACAAAAAAATTCAGCCTTGTTAAATGGAATCAAGTTACAACACCATTTGAAAAAGGATGACTCTTTATTTGTCTCCCTGGACTAATGAACACGGCCCTTGGAACAAAGATCATTTGGAGTTTCATTTCGGGGGAATCTTGTTGGTGGAAACAAGTTTTGGAGGCCAACTATATAAACTCTTCTTGTCTGAACTTCTCTCAGAGAAAATTCTTATCAAACCATGCTCCCAAATCTAGAAATTAATCAAGAAATCTCCCCCTCTTATCAAAGATAACACTTCGAGAATCCCTCGTGGTGGTAAGGACATAAACCTTTGGGAAGACAGTATCATGGGGAAACCTCGTATCTCCAATCATAATGGAATGCAGAATCTAAAAACATGGATGATTAAAAAGAGAATTCACACATTGGAAAAAATATCAAAATAGAGCCAGAATGATTACTCTTGGGAGGATTGATTGCCTCCAGCTTTGCCCCAAGATCTCAAGTCGCAATGGGATGTTATCATATCCCATCTCAAAGAAGCAACTCCTATCAGATATAGTCTTCAAGACTCCTTTAAATGGAGTCCATCAGAAAGAGAATATACAGTCAAATTAGGATATTTAAAGCTACAAGATCAACATGATCAACTCGATTGTCTCCTTTGGAAATCAATTTGGAACACTGAGAATCTACCAAAAATAAAAATATTCGTCTAGACCTTGCTAAAAGGAAAAATCCTAACATCAAAAAATATTAAGAGAAAAGGCATTCTTGGTCCATCTAGATGCCCAATGTGTAATGAAGAAGAAGAAAATATCCATCATTTATTCATTGGTTGCAAATTTGCTAAATAATGTTGGTCTCTCTTACTTTGGCCAATTGAAACATCTATCAATTTAAATCTCCCATTTATGAATTCTATTCAAAGTGGAAAGATAAGTATCCATATTCTTTAAAAAACAATAATATCATAAAAAGATTTTGAAATAGCCTTCCTTCATTCTTATGTTGGCAAATCTGGCTTGTAAGAAATAATCAAATCTTCTAAAATACCAAGCTTGAAGTCTGCAAAGTCCTTTCCAAAACTTGGGGACTTGCTACTGAATTTTTGTTTGCAAAAGGAGTCAAAATGATGGACTACAACCTTCTCCAACAAGAGGAAAAATATGGCTGATTTTTGCCACTAATAGGCCTCAAATTCCGATAAGCCCAATCAGAACTGAATCCATTAGAAGCTAGAAAATCCACTTGACAGAAAAAGAATTTTTAATATGGTTAAATACTATAAAGAGGCCTTGCCTATTTTTTGATGGGGCTTCAAAATCCAACCATGGAAGAGCAGGTGTTGGTGGCCTACTAATAGATCAAGAGAAGAAAAACATAAGTACTTTTGAATGGGGCTTGGGCACTAAAACCAACAACAAAATGGAGGATTATGGCTTCCTTCTAGGAATCCAAATTATAAAAAGGAAAATATACATGAATCCAATAATCTTCGGTGACTCCTTGATACTTATTCAATAAATGGTCAAGGATTGCAAGCCAAAAAATGCAGATATAGCTCAAATCATCTCCAGAATCCAACTTCAGTTAAAAGATATGGGAAATTCTAACTTCTATCATATCATGAGGGAAAATAACAAAGAAGCTGACAAATTAGCAAACAAAGCATTTCCTCGCTCCCCGGGAGAAACAAAAATTGATAATGAAATCCACTTTCAATTATCCCCTAAGTTTAGTACTTTCTCCTCATCCCTATTTTTTTTCCTCGTGTATGGGATTGGTTTTCATAGATCTTTGCTCCTCCTACCTCCTGTCAGACTTGCTATCCCCATGCAATCATCCCTTGTCAATTTTCTCTTCCATAAATATATATCGTATCCTCCTTCTCTTTGATCTCTAATCCCCTCATGATTTTTCCCCTATTGCCCCTCATTTCTCTAAATTCTCCCCTCCTCATTCCTTTTTATTTACATTCTCCTCCCCATTGTTCAACTCACTCCCCTCTTGTGTTGCGTCGTGCATTGTTTCTATCCTCAATACCTTGCCTCGTCATCCCTTGCTACGAGTTTCAATCCCTCATCCTACCCCTTTGTTCAACTTTTCTTGCCTTCTCTTTGAGTCTTTATGTTGTGTCTTGCCTTCTATTGACCCTCAGGCCTTCAAGTCTTGTTCCTCCCTTCTTCCTTTGACCCCTTCTCTACTTCCTTTTTGTTCCTCTATCATTATTCAAATGGACCCCATGGACAATTCTCCAAAGAGCCAATCTTGCTCGCACTACAGGGCTCACAAGGTTGTCATCGACCAAGTCAAAGAGATGCTTAAGCAACTCCAAAGTGAGACAAGAGTAGAGAATGAATTTCTTATGCAACAGCTCAAAGAACATCGAAAGGAATTCGAGAAGCTCAACAACAAATGTGCACATCTGGAAAAAACAGTCGCCTTCCTACGAGAGATCATCACTAATCAAACTGGTGAAAACTCTAATTCATTGGATCGCATCAGCAGGAACAAAGAGAAAGAGGAAAACAAAGTTAACCACGAATAGTTGGAACCCAAATCAGTTTACTTCAGAATCATTTTTGTGCTTTGCAAGAAGCATTACTTCAATTATAAAATTCTACATAAGCGACATATCTAAGCATGAAATGCATTTGTGAGATGTTTCTACAACAACTCGTCAAAATATATACATTACTTGTAGTAGGAAAGCACGGAATATATGAAGATAGGATAGTCGCTGGAAAAGAAGCAAGATTTTTGTTCTTCTCCTCTTCCTTGCTCACTTCAGCACTTCTGTAATGAGAAGCTCTTCTTCCTCCCTTTTTTGGAATTAATACCAAATATTCGACTTTATTAAAAAAATATATATTATCAATCAAGTATTAATAAATAGATATATATGTTTAACATTAATTTAAACAATGATAATATTATTCCAAATGATTATCACTACAAAATATTATTGATAATCATATAACAACCATACTTGTGAAAATATCAATAAATAATAATGCCCATAAAAAGTGGAAACTAAATGAAAATTGAACTTCTTATTTAAAAACAAAACACACTTTACTTATTCACATGTGTGAAATCTGATGGAGTGAAACTCAAAAGATTATGTTCCTAACATTGTTTTACTGATATGTTTTACCAATGTTAATCTTGTTAATTATCAACCCTTTGATACATCGGGCTTCACATCACATTTAAGTTTTACATAGCTCTCTATGTGATATTAAAGTTTAATCATCCATTTATTTCCACTTAATTTATGTTCTCTTTTGTTATTGTGTTTGATTGGAAACTAGAAAATAATTTGTACCAAAGTTAAACATGAAACATATTTCAATGTTTTCTAGGGTTTTGCTTAATCGGAAGCAACTTTAACATAAGAGCAAAATTAAAGATGATTTTACTTGTATTAAAACAATTTTTTACTCAAATATAAAAATAATCCAATTATCATATATATAAAGAGAGGTACAACCTAAAAAAAAATTTCCAATATTATTTCAAGAAAACAATGATGCAACTACATAAGAAGACAAGGTAGGAAAATAAAGTTTTTTTTCATTTTGTGTTCAAAATCATTATGTAAATTTTAAAGAACTAATTATTATTTTTATGCAATACACGAGGGCTAGTTTGATGACTTCAACCTTCTAAGCATAAATAACTTGATAATCAAAATTTAAAAGCGAAACAATATATGGTTTATAAATGATATATAAATCTACTTTTAAAATCATATAGTGACTTTTATAATTTCAAATAATATTAGCCTTTTGATTGGTTGAACGTGTAGGTTGGATTTAAATTGCTCATAAGTGAATATTTGCTCAGGTGCAATTTATTTAGTCAACCAAGTTTATATATGGATGACTCCTTGAAATCATTCAAAAAATGGCAATGGAGATGGCTTTAATTTTTACGTTGGGTGAAATAGTTTAATTTTTTATAGATTATGAAAGCTACATTGATGCCAAACCATATTACTTCCAAGTCAAAGTACATTTTGACTAGAGTTAGGGGTCTTTTATTTACCAAGGGTGTTGGTTCTCTAATTGAGTGTAATTGTTTAATTATTTGTATTTCCTATGTTTTTAAGGAAAACTAGAGAAATTGTGAATATTGTAATTATATCTACTTCTAAGAAGAGATCTTGAGAATGTTGAGTGAGTTAGACAAATTTTAGATTTGGCTAGATCTCTTGGAGAATAGGTGGATCTAGAGAATCCTGGAATAGGGGTTTGTTGAATAATTTATGGATGTGAACTAGATTATGATTTAAGAATCCCTTTGTATAAAGAATATAAAATGTAGAGGTAAGAAAGGGTGAGGAAAAGATATTGAGAAGTATCGAGAGTCTTAACAAAGTCAGGCCAAGTATGGCCACAAGGGTAAAAAGGGTCAATTCAATGTAAACAGGCCAAGGAGAGACCTTCTATAGCTTTATACATAGTGTGTGTATTTGTTAATAGAAGGAACCACTTTGTTTGAGTGTTCTGAATTGATTTGTGTGGAAATTTTTTCTTCATTGTGTGTAAGTGAACCTTGTATGTTATACTTGAGTGCATGTGTGTTGCATGCCTATTATCATAAAGCTCGGGAGGGAGAGTGTCTGAGAATGCAAGTTTAATACAAGGGAATTGATTGCACAGAGGAAGAAAAAATCCTTTTGAGTAGGGACGAAGTTTAATGAACAAGAGGATCAATGATCCAAAGAAATTAGAGTTGCACAACGAAAGCATGGCAATCATAGTGTGTAAGCTTGCAAGTATAAGAGTGAAGGATCATAGAGGCTAGACTTAATTTATTAAATCTTGCAGGAGTCCATCATTCAACAGAGATTGAGACTAATGATTGAAAGAAATCATTTCCATCTCCTAGTTTGTTACCTTGATGATTTGAGAAGTACATAGCAAAGGGAATATCTGGGATGACTAGGCATCGGGTGGAGGTGATAGTTAGCTAATGAGAAAAGTGTTGGCGTGATGTGTTAATTCTTTCCATGACTAATATCACGAGGGGTTTGAGGGGGGAAGTAAACCCCCTTTATGAGGTTCGGGGCAGTGCCCCGAGAATTTTTTCTTTGGACCCTATATTAGATGGGCAAACCTACCTATGGTTTTCTGCATGGGTTTCACACATGGTTTTGGGCACGATGGTTTTCTACCCAAGGTATTTTGTAGATCCAACCAAGGGAACTATGGTTATGTTGTAATCCAGGGTTAATGGATTGGGATTTATGAATTTTTCAACATGTATATATATGGATTATAACATTGAAAGGAATATAATGAAAAATTAGTCTTGGGATCTAGGGGAAAACCTTTGTGTATATATGTTTTATCTTTTATACTCTCGCCATTATTTATTTTCTATTTTTAGAATTTGTATGCAAATAATTTATGTACAGGTTTAAAACCTACATTTTGTATCAGAGTTGTTTCAGCTTCAAGGGGATGCCTTTGTTGTTAAGGGGTTTTTCTCGGGCTTGTGGTAGACCCTCTTCAATGGGAGATTTGTGGGATCGATTCTTGCGGTGAAAGAAGATGGCGAGTAGTGGAAATATAGGGATAGAGAAATTTAATGGTCGAAGTTTTGAGTTGTGGAAACTCAAGATGGAGGATCTATTGGTGGATAAATATTAGTGGATTGCGATAGATCCGGGTACTAAACCAATGACAATGTCAAATGAAGACAAGGGAAAGTTGGATCAGAAAGAAAAGAGCACAACACAATTGTGTATCTCAAATTTAGTATTGTTGAATGTATCAGGGGAAGCTAAGATGATGGCTTTGTGGGACAAGTTAGGGACTTTGTACCAATCTAAGTCTCTGGTGACCAAACTGTTCCTAAGGAAAAGGTTATATAACCTATGGATGAAGGATGGAGACTCAGTGACAAAGCATCTAAACGACTTTAATATTGTGGTAAGCCAGTAGTTATTTGTTGATATTAAAATTTCAAATGAAGATAAGTGCATCAGTTTGTTGTGTTCTCTACCAAATTCGTGTGATAGTTTGGTTGTCGCAATAGGTAGCAATACAACTACCTTGAAGTTTGATGAAATAGACTCATCCTTATTTTCGGAGGAGATGAGACAAAAAATTATGGAGGGCTAGAATGGAGATGCCTTCTTTATATGAGGATGGTCCCATAACAGAAACAAAAATAAGTCCTTGAGAGGGAGATCTAAATCTCTAGGAAAACCTGTAAAGGTGTGCTAGAAATGCGGAAAGGAAGGGCACTTCAAAAAGGACTGTAGATATAAATCTCCTGAGAAAGGAAAGGGATATGATGATTCTCCTTCTGCAAAGGTGAAAACCACCTTAGATGAAGTTGGGGATGTGTACTTGGCTTCTGCTTCAAGTATACATGTAGATAATGAGGCATGGTTGATTGACTCAGGTGCATCCTTTCAATTCACTCCCCACAGTGAGTGGTTCTGTGTGTATGAGAAATATGATGGTGGTGATGTCTTCTTAGCGGATGACAGGAAAGCTAGAATCATCGGATGCAGAAAATTCAAGTTGAAGTTGGCAGTTGGAAGGATTAGAGAACTTCCGAGTGTCCTGCATATTCCTGCATTGTCCAAAAATTGTATTTTTGTAAGCAAGATGGATGATGAAGGTATAAAAATAGTGTTCGAGAAAGATACCCGTAAGATGGTTCAGGGAGCACTGGTATTGATGTGGGGAGTTCAAATTGGAACTTTATACAAGCTTTTGGGTAGCACTGCTATTGGCGGGAAAAACAGTTTTGTGGATCTTGAAAGTGGAGCAAAAAACCTTGTGATCTTGAGAGAAAATACCATGCTATGGCATCAAAGGCTTGGACATATTGGAGTGAAGGACCTTCAAATACTTCATAGTAATGGTATGGTAGAATGTATGTCTAATTCCTATCTAGATTCTGATTTTTGTGAACATTGTGTATATGGGAAGCAGAATCGGGTGAGTTTCCCCTCTGGTGCTAAGAGTGCGAAAGAGCTATTAGAGCTTGTGCATAATGATGTGTTTGGACTTGTATCGATTCCATCACTGGGTAAGTCTGTGTATTATGTATCATTTATAAATGACTTCTCAAGGAATACATGGATATATTTCCTCAAGAATAAATCTGAAGTCTTTGACAGGTTTAAAGAATTTAAGGCTCTTGTGGAAAACCAGAATGACAAGAAGATAAAGGTGTTGAGGACAGATAATGGTGGAGAGTTTTGCAAGAAGGAATTTGAAGAGTTATGTAAGAAGTGTGGTATAGCACAACATAAGACTACACCATACACACCTTAGCAAAATGGAGTTGCAGAAAGAATGAACAGGATGTTGATGAAAAAGGCAAGAAGCATGCCCAATGGTGTCAGGTTAGAACAAGAATTTTGGGCCGAGGCGGTGGAGGTTGCATGTTACCTGGTCGAGATATCACCTTCATCAACGTTGGAGGATAAGACTCCACATGAAGTATGGATTGGTAAGAAACCCTCTCTTTCACATCTGAGGGTATTTGGTTGTGATGCTTATGTACATGTTCCAAAGGAGAAAAGAATCAAGTTGGATTGTAAATCTGAAAGGTGCATCTTTATTGGGTATAAGGATGGTTTAAAAGGTTATAAGATTTGGAACCTAGAAACAAGGAAGGTTGTGTACAGTTAATATGTGGTGTTTAGAGAGGTGAAAATGTTATTAAACATGAATTCCTACTAGAGGAACCTGAGAAGATAGAGTTTGAGCTAAAGGAGGAAGAATCAGACTCTACATCATAACAAGAATCAGAATATGAAGAGCCACAAACTCCAATTGTGAGAAGATCAGTTCGAGAAAGAAGGAAGCAAAAAGGTATAGTCCATATGCTTTATGTTCAAATTTTACTTTTTATATTACTAATGATGGTCCTAGAATTGTCAGGGAGGTAGTAGATTCAGAGGATGGCAAACTCTAGAAAAAGGCCATGTTTGATGAAATTGCATCTTTGGACAAAAATGGGGCTTGGGATCTAGTCGAGTTGTTGGCTGGAAGGAAACCCATTGGAAGCAAATGGGTGTTTCAGAAGAAGATGAATGCAAAAGGCAAGGTGGAGAAATACAAATCTCGGTTGGTAGTAAAAGGTTATTCCCAGGTGTCAGGAATTGATTTTGGTGATATTTTTCTCCTATTCCCAAGTTAGCTTCTATTAGATTACTTTTATCTGTTGGTGTTGCTTTTGATTTTGAGGTAGAATAGATGGATGTGAAGACAACGTTTCTTCATGGGGATCTGGAAGAAGAGATCTACATGAAGCAACTCGAAGGCTTTATGGTGAAGGGAAAGAAAGAACTTGTATAGGTTAAAAAGGTATTTGTATGGGTTAAAATAGTCACCAAGGATGTGATATCAGAAATTTGATACATTTATACGGAGATTTGGCTTCACCAGAAGCAAAGTGGATCATTGTGTGTATTTTAAATTAATTGGTGACCGTGTTATTTATCTAGTCTTATATGTGGATGATATGTTGCTAATTGGAAATGACAAATAAATTATTTAGGATTTGAAGGCCCAATTGTCCTCCAAATTCAACATGAAGGATCTCGGTGCTACAAACTATATTTTCGGCATGGAAATTAAAAAAAACTAGGAAAAGAGGAAGCTCTAGTTAAACCAGAGGAAGTATGTCGACACAATACTGTAGAGGTTTAATATGCAAGATCATAAACCGATGAAGGTTCCTAATCCTATAGGTGTAAAGTTATCTGTTGAATAGTGTCCCAAGACATAAGAAGAGAAAGAGGACATGTCCCATGTTCCATATGCAAGTGCATTTGGTAACCTGTTCTATGCAATGGTTTGTACTAGACCATACCTTGCACATGTAGTGGGATTATTGAGCAAGTGTCAAAACTAGGGAAGGAGCATTGAACAAAAATGAAGCCGGTTTTTAGGTATTTGCATGGCACTAGTGATTATGGTCTATGCCTCCAAGGAGGTCTGGGATTGGATAGAATTTTGGACATCCGTGGCTTTGTTGATGCAGATGATGAGTCTCATCATTAGGTAATTATATGGGCCTTAATTCACCTCCTAGATTAGTTGAACCAACTTTTCTCACAACTTATTACATGTTTTTAATTGTATTTTGTTTATGAGATGAGTTAGAGTGGGATACCATGCCAAGTGGACTAATATGCATTGAACACAAGTTTGAAGGAGAAAATCAAGGAATTTTGGCAAAGACTAAGGTTGAAACTCAAATGGGACAAGGGAGAGGGATTGTACGAGGTAAATCCTCTTCATTTACTTCTCCCCCATTTGAATATTCCTCCATTTATCACACCAACTCGGAGTGCAAGCAGCCAAGTCATGAGGATTAGAAGGCAACCGAGCAAGTGAGAGACAAAGACCTAGTTTATCTCAAGTTTGGGAGCCAAGCCTCCCTAATTTTAAGGAAGTCATTGGGGACTTCAATTGTATAAGTAGAGAGGCCTAGAACCTCATTAGGATTTGAACTTTTGTTGTAAAACTCTAAGTTATTTTAAAGCTCCAGACTTGTGGCAGATTTTGATGTAATTTTCTATTTTGGTAATAAGCATGAGTTTTGTTTTGAGCCAACACTGAGTTAACTCAGAGGGCTAAATCTCTTGGGTTAAGGCCCAACCCTAGCAGCGAAGGCTCCTTTTTTTGTATCTGTATGTTTAGCTTAGTTTCATAGTTTCATTGTTAATTTGTCTTTAGAGGTATTTTCATTGCAAGTAGTGTAGATTTGATTGGTTGTTTATTATTTTGCTTCCATTTGTGCCTTACTTCAGTAGAAGGTTGGCAAGGATAAAAGAAGCACCACAAATTTTTCAGTAGGTGTCTTGGCCTCACGGATTCTGAAGCACAGCCAGATAGCCTTCGAAACACTATTGCTTTGCAGTAGTGAAGTAGATCAAAGTCGCTTCAGTCGATCTTCGGTTTGGTTTACGGACTTAACAATTTGGAGTTTGTCTTGCCTCTTTGGTTTTCTCTTGTTTGCTTGCTTGGATAAGCTTTTGGAATTGAATTTCTTGTTGCCTCTTGCTTCCTGGCTTGCCTAGATACTGTGACCCAAGCCCTGGACTGTGTATTTTTCTTTTGAAATTGGCAAACTTTGTTAGCGCGGTTTTTCATTTCACAGTCGCGCTAGTGGCCCTTGTTGCTAACTGACAACCCGCGCCAATCCCTGTTTAGCGCGAGTTGCAGCCTGACAGTCGCGCCAGGCCTCTTAGCTTTTTAATCCACTCGTTTGCCTACTCTCTGAGCTTTGATTTGCATCTTGCCACGTCTTTTTCAATTACTGGAGTGTGTTTGATCCCTGTTTGACTGGTTCTCAACCTTCGTCCTTCGAGTGTTTGCCTCTTTCCATCGATTTCACACCTCAACCCTAGGGCATCTAGTGGCCGTGTGTGTCGATCCTTCCGTGGGAGTTTTGGGTTCTTTGATTGTCCAGTTAACTTTGTGATTGCTTTTCACACTTGTTCAGTGATTGTTGAAGTGTTTTTTGATTGATTTCCGAGTGACTTGCCCTTTCTTGCTTGGATTTCGTTCTAGCCTTGTTTGAGCTTAGATCACATAGCTCGTACAAAGCCTTTTTTTTCCTTTCGATTTGGAGAACTGTTTTAGTGTCTTGGGATCTCATTGTGTCTCCATTGAGTGAATTTGCCTCTTTGCTCAGTGTTATTATCTTTCAAAATTCATTCTAGTGCATTGTGCCTTTGAAAAAAAAAATCAAATAATCTCTTTTGCGTTCAATAGTTAATGGAATAGAACTTTTCGTTAATTTGTATTATTGAAAAGGAAAAAGTTTTGTTTATTTTCCATTAGCTACATTAGGGTGTTTGATTGATTGTGCTCATTTTGTTGGATTGAAAACTCTTAACCTTCTCATAGTTAGTATTCATCGAATGAAATGGTATTCTTTGGCATATAGCTTGCATCTAGGCAATTGTGAAAGATCACATACGGTAGGACCTGAATTCGAAACTTAACTAAAGATCAACCATAAAATAAATTGAATCAACTTAAAAACACATTGGAACATAACGCAAACATTCTAGAGGTCTAGGCTAGAGACGTGCTCTGGCGTCGTTAAACCTAGTCACTTTTGTTCTCACATTAAGGTTGGGTGATTCTTCCTGGTGTAGTTCGATTGTGGTCTAGTACGGACTTGGGCTCCCACGTACCGTCGAGTATATATGGGGAGACTCCACTAGGTTTGCATCCTTGATCCATAGGAAGCCGTGTCTGCTGCCTTACAAGCCTAACGCATCGAACACAGCATTCGGGAAGATTGACTGTAGTATGGAAAGTCCTTGGTTTTCATACGATTGCCAAGGTGTATAAGCAGTTTTATGGATTGTCTGGTAAACCCCTTGCCTAGTTTCTCCAGAGCAGTCACTTTTTTATCCTTTTCGGACTCTGTAAAAGAAAAGGCTCTATTGAGCATTTGTCACTTCGGGCTCTTTAAACATTCGAAGGCGACTAGAGTCATGTTTTTTCCTTTTCTCGACTCTTAAAACATGAAAAGGTCAAGTTGTGTCCTGATGTCATAAAATTTTATTCGGCCACGATAACATTCACCTTGGTAGATCTTGTTTTCGTTTAGTTTTGAGTAGGGTCTCTTATCGTTAGTTTGCTTAAGGTCTTTGTTTGATCATCCTGGCGGATCCATAGATCCCGTCTCCTGTCCCAAGTGACCAAGGGTCTCCATCTTCTGCTGCCCCTGAGACACCGGTTTGTGGCGGCACTCTTCCTATTGTTCCGAGTGTCCAACCATTGAACTCTCGTGCTCCAGAGGATGAGCTTTACGACTTGTTTTGGAACCCTGTTTGGGAGCCCTCTGAAGAGGATTTTCCCACTACTCATGTTGGTGTTGCATCTCCGATGGCTTCTTCTGATATGGAGGATACATCTCCTGTGTCGAGTGGGACGCCCGTTATCTCGAGTATTGATACTCCCATTGCAGCTACATCCCCGGTTATCTCTACGCCCTACATTGTCACGCCTCTCGGTATCACAGTGCCGGCGCGTTATAGATCTCTAAGGGATGTTATGAACTCTGTGACTTCCTCTTCTATGTGGGATCAAAACATCATCCCTACCACAGGACTGTTTGTTTCCCAAGTTCACCATACTATTGTTACAGCAGTTCCAACCAATCCGACCGTCTGTGTCGCGTCATCAACTCCAGTTGTTAGTGCCGTCATAGCATCTTCTGCTGTCACTTCTGCTGCAGGCCCATCTCGAGGCCCAGTACAAAGTGGTCCATCGACACATACTGCTAGAGTTGTCCATCCCGCAAGTAGTGCCCCACCTCTTTCTAATGCTATTTCGGCTAGGGGGCATATTCCCAGTACTTTCACAATGTCTAGAACCCAGGCGGGCAAGGCCCCTATTATGATCCTGTTAATCATTATTTGTATACCTCCTTACCGAATGATCCCTATGTTGAGGCTTCAATTCCATTAAATGTGGCTTGGGGTACTATCGGATATGGCGGTGGCCAGTTCCATCCGGGTCAAGGACAGCCATCTCAAGGACCACCCTACCAGGGTCAACCATCTTACTTGCAGCCTAATCATGGGCAGCAGTATTATGGCTAGAACTACCCAGGTCAACCTGGAGGCTCGCAAGGACAACCCTATCAGGGACAACCTTTAGCCTCTAGTGGTCCGTCTTATACGTATCTTGGGAAACCTTCTGGAAACCCGGAACAACCCTATGCTCAGCAAGGACAACCTGGGCCCCAGCAGGGCTACCCTTCGGGGCAACCCTATGGGAACCCGGGACAACCTTATGGTCAGCAAGGTCAACCCGGAAACCAACAAGGCTACCCTTCTGGGCAAGGTGGCCAGCCTTACGCACAGCAAGGCCAACCCACCTCTTAGCAACCATCTGGTCTACAAGGACAACCTTCAGTTGCGCAAGGGTAGTCCGTCGCTCAGCAAGCTCGACCTTCTGGGCAAACGGGGCCATCTCAGATCCGACCAGGACAACCTTCCGGCCAAATGGCCCAACCTTCTCATTTAGGTGGGTACCAATCCCAGCCTCCTTATTTAGGTGGGTATCAATCCCAGCCTCCTTATTTAGGTGGGTATCAATCCCAGCCTCCTTATTCAGGTGGGTATCAAGCCCAACCTCCTTATTCGGGTGGGTACCAATCCCAACCTCCGTATTCAGGTGGGTATCAATCCCAACCTTCTCATCAAATGTCGCCTAGTTCCCAGGCTCAGTATGGATACCAGCAACCCCAGGGACAAAATCAATATACCCCGTATCAAAATTACCAACAACTGCAGGCCAATCCTTATCAAAATTATCAACAACCTGCAGAGCAGTATGGTAACCAATGGGGCGCTGGGGGGCAGAACCAGTATCAACCACCTGGTTCCAAAAATAACCCTTATGGACAAAATTCTTATGGGCAGGGCCCTTTTGGACCTGGCCCATCTGGACAAGGCCAGTGGGGGCAACCAGCAACTGGATGGAATTCTGGCCCTACCTCATATCTGGGACAAATGTCCTTCAACCTGCAGCTACCATTTCTAGCGACGTTGGAACTGCCCGATGTGTCGAAGTTAACAAATGATCCCATTTTACATAATCCACAATGGCCACCAGTTCCAACTAAGATACCTAGTGACTGTCCCAAATTTGACAGAAAAGCCGGAGAGGACCCTCAAGCTCATGTAATGACGTATCACTTATGGTGTTCGTCTAATTCATGGCTCGATGACTCGATTCGACTTCGCCTCTTTCAGAGGACTCTCACTGGTTCTGCCGCTAAATGGTATATTGAATTGACCCGCGTGTCATTTCAAGATTTTAATTTGTTGGCCATGGCATTCCTTACTCACTTTCAGTTACCCATTCGGTACGAGACAGGGACTCAGCTCCTTACGTCTCTTAAGCAGGATACAACCACGCATATCTTCGATCATATACATGAATGGAGAAGGCGCCGCAGGTTGATCAAGTTTTGGATTCCTGATCAACTCCTTATCGACTGGTTCACGACTTCCTTTGTCCCTAAGATTGCACGGGACATTGCTATGGGAGCCTGTGTGACTGAAGAGCAAGCAAACGCGCGCGCTCAATACCTGGACTTAGTTTACTCTCAGTTTGGTACCTTGTATGAGTATTTTCCGGACGCCCCGAGGCCCGGTACATCCAAGGCTCCGCCGAAGCCATCTGTCGATGGAGTCATTGGTTCTGTCAACCCGGCCTCTAAAAAATCATCGTCAAACCCTGGGAAGCAAAAGTCAAGTGCCTCTAACGAAAACACTTCTCAGGGTGGTTCAAATTCTGGTAATACTTCCGAGGTCAACGCCATCCAGTCCACCACGGCGCGCAGGCCTCGAAAGGAAAGAAAAAGGGGAAAGGAAAAAATAAATCCGAGCAACCTAAACAAGAATCCTCCAAACCTCCAGCTGAGGAAGGAGCTAAGCGCAAACCTAAGTATACTTGCCTCATTTGTGAGGAGGATCACTATACTAAGGACTGCCCCAGGCGGTCCGAAGTTAGTCGTTTGTTAAAGGGTGCTCCTGGGGTTCCTGCGGTTCTTAAAGAGCCTTTTCCCTCTTAGCAAACTCAAATGGTGGCTGATCCGTCTTCTTCTCCCTTCGGTTCCCAAGTCTTCATGGCCGGATC
>APFE031099247.1:114468-133565 GCA_000404065.3 Pinus taeda
CAGGTGTCCATTCACGAGGATAGTGGAGGATTGTGACCGGCCAAGGCAAAGGAACGTGGGCGACATCTCTTCTACAGACGAAAGCATTGGAACTCAAGTAGGTCTTCATCACCTACCTTTTATTTGCAATTAGGAACTTGAGTGATAGCATTGTTTGATTGTTGCTAGACCCATTCTGGGCTAGTAGGGATCGCCTCTATCTGTAGAGGGGATTTACCTCTCCAACAATAATTCTTCTTGTTTACATGAATTTTTGGAAATTACACATGTTTGATGCAGAGTAGGCACTTCAAAAGTAGACAGAGATCTCATAGAAAGCAACCACCTTCCAACTTCATTCACCCATTAGCATTCCTCATTTCCATCAAAACTTCACTAATTTCATAATTTTACATAGAAATTTGCTCAATCATTTTGAGCAAATCCAACCATCTCCTAAACTTGGTTTTGGGTTCTAAGTGATCCTTGGCCTCTTCTCACTCCATCCCACCCATCAACCACCTTCCCTAAGCTTTCCATCACCTCCAACACCCATCGTTTTGCTCACAGTTGCATCCTGTAGAAATACAGGGAATCTTGTAGGTTTCTAGTACATCCTGTAGGTTTTCCTGCAGTGGCCTGTTTTGAGTCTGAATTGAGGGAAAACCTATAGGAAGCCCCCAAAGGTCACCCAAGGGTCTCCCACACCATCCATCCATCTCCTAAACCTTCCATCCATCCTCAAACATCCCTAAACCACCTACCACATCACCACAAGAGATTAGTTTGCATATTTGATTTTGCATGAAAAGAACAAAAAGACAAAAACAGAGTTATATCAGTCCCTTTACTTGCACAATAGTTATGTTTGATGATTTTGACTTCCATGCTTAGATAGTAGCATTTGGTTAATGTTAATTTAGCATTATTGCAAAGCATAGTTTCTTAGCAGTTAACTAGGAAATTATGTGATTTAACATTGAATTTCGGTCTTTTTCATTATTGCAATAGATCAAATCTCTCTTAGAGTATATTTTCCTTTCTTTCATCAAGAAACCGAGCTTCTTCTGAATCCATAGAAGTCTAGTTTGAAAACCCCCATTGGTCTCTCGCCAACTGAACAAGTGACAAAAGGCAGAACCATCACTTTTACTTGTGTATATAGCACTGTCACCTCCAAGTTTGTATGAACCCCCAGTTGATAAAGTAAAGTTGGTAGCCTAGGAGTCACAACATTCTTGCTGCAATACTCATGCTCATCACTTTTTGGTGCCGTTGTCGGGGAGGTGTCTGAGTAATATGTGATTACTGCTTTCTTTCTTCTACTTCTTGTTTCTACTATTCTGCCATTAGTTTCATTTCTGCAGAAGTAATTTAGTTTGCTTTTCATTCTGCATTCTTTGCTTTCCTTTCCATTCTGCAAGTTATATTTCAAGCAATTAGCTAATCTTTTCATTTAGTCAGTAGTTCTCATCCAGTCTACAATTTTAATTCTGCAAGTTAGATTTCAATTCAGCAATTAGTTTTTCACAAAACCAAACCAAAATCATTTCATTTCATGCCTCGTAGGAATATGGATAACTTAGGGAAATTTTTGCCAAATACCCCCATTGCATCCAATAGCCAACCTTCCCTCTTCTTCGGTGGTTGTGAACTGCAGGAACCCTTAGTTGAGCAACCAGACATATTTGAAGAACCTACAAGGGAAGAAGAAGAACCCATTCCTACCGAGCCAATGACTAAAAACAGAAATGACAGAGGGAATAGGGAGAGAGTTGAGGGTTCCTTCCCCATTAGGGAAACCAATGGGCACACTAAGATGAAAAATATAAGCCCTTCTACCCTTCCTCGCTTCCATGGCTTGACCACAGAAGACCCGGACAATTTCTTATTTGATTTTGTTGTTATATGTTGAACCTATGACTATACAGATGATGAGCAGAAGTTGAAACTATTTCCATCTACCCTCAATGATGCAGCTCTGCGATGGTTCATGGGTTTACCTAGGGATAGCATCACAACTTGGGCTCAAATGCAGCAAGCCTTCATCAATAAGTATTAAGACTACTGTAGGTCTAAGGATAGTAAAGAAGAATTTTTTAGGATGACCTTAGGTAATGATGAATCCCTGGAGGATTATGAAGAAAGTTTCTAGCTTAGTTACAAAAGGACTAGGTGCACACTTGACCCTAAGTCACTAAAGTTGGTCCTGCTTAGAGGAGTAAGGGAGGACCTTTTGGATACCCTACACTTGTTAGCAGGAGGAGATGTATACTAGTTACCCTATGAGGATATCAAGATTGTCTTCAGAAACCGTTCTAGGGCAACTAGGAAAAAGGGTAAGGGAAGTCAACCTATGGTCAGTACATCCTCTTCTAATTCATCCATCAAGGGCAAAATTGGAAACATGCTGGAAGATTTCAAGAGTAAGATGTTGTAAACCCTTGCCTTACAGATGGACACGATGAACATTAGGAGAAAGCAAGAGGAAGTCGAGAGAGCCTTGGCCATTTTTTTTCCTAGATGCACCAGGAGGCACCCTAGGAATGAATGTCCATTGAATTCTATTGAAATTTGCTCAGTCTATGAAGAAAACCACTCCACAGACAAGTGTCATGCTTTGCCTACACTCAAAGCTATATATCAAGGAGCTGAAGGGGTCACAGAATAGCTTTGTTACATAAACCGGAGGAGACCTCATGGGCCTAGGCCATACCAGCAGGGCATTCAAGGGTCATCCCATGCATATTATAACCCCAACCAGACCACATCCATAACTTCCTAGGGACCTCCTGCTCATCCTTCCTGGTCTACACCTCCTCCTTGGTCCTTTGCATCTCAGTATCATTCCCAGCTAGCCAGCCAATCATTTCAATCATATGCTCTGCCACAACCTTAGTGTAATGCGCTACCCCAGGGGTGGAGGCCCCTGTACAACAATGTTCCAACTTTATTGCCTTCACCACCTACCCAACCATAGTTGTTACACTCTGCTCCACCGAAACAACCCCAGATGCCTACCCAGACAAATCCGAACCTGAATAACAAACAGGTACAACAAGTATACAATGGAGAGACATCATATCCAGCTTATGCTATGGAGATCCGGGAAATTTAATTAAGATGTGGGAGAGTTCTCCTAGATAACCAACCTCCACCTCCACCCAGGGAGGTTGAAGAAGAAAGATAGGAAAGCATTCTTAAAGTAAATCCACCCTTTCCTGAGAGATTAACTCAACCACCCCAGCCTACCCCAGAAGAGACTGAACTTCTGGGAGAACTGAAAAACCTATGTGTCAAGATTCCACTTCTCCAAGCCATTAAAAATGTGCTTATTTACAATAAATTGATTAAGGAGAAGTGCTTCAAGCATCCAGAGAGGTGAAGAAGAGATGCCCCTACCATTAATTTCATTGAATTTTTGTCCCACTTAATGATGGGGCAGGTAATCCGTTCAAATTACTTGGACCCTAGAAGCCCTCTAGTAGATGTGCACATCAATGGCACCATTGTCCCACACACTTTGATCAACATTGGGTTTGCCATTAATGTGATGACCAAGGACACCATGCTCAAGCTTAACCTCTAAGGTTCATTGAGGAAGACCACAACAGTTCTAAAACTTGCAGACCACTCCAGAGTGACCCCTGAGGGGATTATGGAGGAAGTGATGGTCTCCATCGACTCTTGGGAGTACCCTGCAGATTTCCTAGTTCTCCAGCCTAAAGCTAAGCTTACTAGTTACCCTCTCATCCTTGGGAGGCCCTGGTTGGCCACTACTGATGCTTACATCAGCTGTAGAGCTGGGAATATGACCATCAAGAATGGGCATATGTCCAAGCAGTTAATCCTATACCCTCCTTCTCAGCCATCTCTAGAACATGATTTACCTTTATGGCTGGAAGAGGAGGAAGAAGATGAAGTTTATACTACTCAACTGTATACCTTAGGAACAACCATGAGAGGAGGACCACAGGATGAAGACAATTTGATTGAACACCTGCTCCAAAGTACAACTCCCAGTACATTGTCTTTCGAAGAAGTAGTAAAGGAAACCTAGAACAACCATCCAATTGATCTGTAATTGGCCGATTCCAATCCTCTCTGTGTCAAAACCATAGAATTCGGACCTGAGAAAAATTTGAAAATTAATCCATCTCTTTATGTTCTCCAAGAGGGGAAGTTGTGCAACATACTAAAGGAACATCTGGATGCCTTCGCTTGGAGTTACAAAGAAATGAATGGAGTACACCCCTCAGTGTGTACTCACCATATTTATATCAAGGAAGGTTGCAAGCCAGTTCGGCAACCCCAAAGGAGGATGAATCCAACTCTTAAAGATATAGTCAAAGAAGAACTGCAAAAATTGCTAGATGCAGGATTCATTTATCCGATCTATGATAGTGAGAAGGTCTCCCCTCTGGTGTTAGTTCCCAAGAAAAATGGTAAGTGGAGGAATTGTTTCGATTACAGGGAACTGAACAAAGTCACAAAGAAGGACCATTTCCCTCTACCTTTCATCAACCAAGTGCTAGATGGCCTGGTAGGGAAAAAGTTTTTCTCTTTCCTAGATGGATTCATCGGGTACAACCAAATCCAAATTAGCCTGGAAGACCAAGATAAAACCACCTTCACTTGTTCTTGGGGCACTTTTGCCTATAGGGTCCTTCCTGGCCTATGCAATGCTCCTACCACCTTTCAGAGAGTAGTCCTGAGTATCTTTGCTAAGTTGGTCCATGATGCAGTAGAAATCTATATGGATGATTTCACACCTTATGGGGGTGATTTCGAGGAGGCTTTGTCCAACTTAGGTAAGGTACTGCACAAATGCATTGAGATGAACCTATCTCTCAATCCCGAGAAATGTGAATTCTTGATGACTAAAGGGATTGTACTGGGTCATTCAATATCTCAACAAGGACTGCAGGTGGAACCCAACAAAATGGCTATTATCCAAAGGGTGCCACCTCCTCAGAAGCAGAGAGATGTCAGAAGTTTCCTAGGATTAGTTGGATACTACAGAAGGTTCATAAAGGACTTCAGCAAGTTGGCCTCTCCTTTATTTGGGTTGTTGGCTAAGGACTCTAAGTTTATATGGTCAAAAAGTTGTCAAGAGGCCTTAGACATCCTGAATAACAAGTTAACCACTGCCCCAATTCTCTGAGGCCTAAATTGGACCCTTCCTTTTCACATTCATGTTGATGCCTCACACAAAGCCATAGGACCAGCTCTAGGTCAAATAGATGAAAAATTTCCTTATGTCATTTACTTTATCTGTAAGAATCTGTCAAAGGCTGAACTGAACTACACAGTGACCGAAAAGGAGCTCCTGGTTGTTGTGCATTCATTGAACAAATTTGGGAATTATATTACAGGCTATCAAACATTTGTCCATACTGACCATGCTGCAATCAAATATCTAATGAATAAACTCGATGTGAATGCTCATATTATAAGATGGTTGCTTTTATTACAACATTTTGATCTAACTATTGTTGATAAGTCTAGTAAGGAAAATGTTGTTGCAAACTTTTTGTCCATATTAACTTTGCCTGCAGTTGAAGAGGGAATGGTTGATGACCAGTTACCAGATGAGCACTTGTTTGCCATTTCAGCTCTCTCTCCATTGTTTGCTGACATAGGAAACTATTTGGTATCTACACAGTTCCCACCGAACTTGCCTTCCAAAGAGAAAAGCAAGATTATAAGGAGGAGCGCCTCCTTCACTTGGATTGGGGGCAATCTCTTCAAACTTAGCCCGGATCAAATCTTGAGAAAGTGTGTCAGGGAGGAGGAAGTCTTTGACATCCTTCTGACCTGTCATGATGGGCCTTATGGAGGTCACTTTGTAGCAAAGAGGACAACATTCAAAGTGTTACAGGCAGGCTATTATTGGCCCACTCTTCATCAGGATGTGAAAATATATACTAGTTACTGTGATCGGTGCCAAATGATGGGAAAGCCTACTTCAAGGGATGAAATGCCTCTGCAGCCTCAAGTGACTTTCGATCCATTTGACAAGTGGGGCATGGACTTCATTGGAGCTATTGACCTTCCTTCCGAGCAAAAATAGTACATCATTGTGTGCATTGAATATTTGACTAAGTGGGCTGAAACCAAGGCAATTAAGGCATCAATAGAAGAGAAGGTAGCTAAGTTCTTAAGAGAGAATGTATTTTACAAATTTGGGTACCCTAGAGAACTGGTCACTGATCAAAGCAGCTAGTTTACCTCCAACATGATTGAAGACTTGCTCAGCCAGCACAAGATCAAGCATAGGACCTCCACTCCCTATCACCCACAAGCTAATGGGCAACTGGAGGTGACCAACAGAGCGCTGGAGGCCATCTTGACCAAAGTGGTTAATAGCAACAGGAAAGATTGGGCAGATAGACTAGTTGAGGCCACCTAGGCCTATAATACCACCTAGAAGACCGCCACTGGATTCACACCCTATGAGCTGGTCCATGGGAAAAAAGCCCTACTATCCATTGAGTTTGAGTATAACATGGAAGCCCAACTAGATCTAGATCTCAGTAGTGCACAAAAGGAGAGATTGCTGCAGTTAAATGGTTTAGATAAGTTCAAAATGCAGGCCCTCCTGCACACTGAGGTAACCCAACTTTAGAGGAAGATATGGCATGTTAAAAACATCAAGGATAAACAATTTCAAGAAGGTGATTGGGCCTTGTTATATGATTCCATATATAAATACTTTAAGGGCAAGTTGAGGACAAGATGGCTATGACCTTATGTTAGAGAGAGATGTCATGATAACGGTTCAGTGTAGATCAGAACCATAGATGAAGAGGCCATTCCTTTACATGTTAATGGACATCGATTAAAATTTTACAAAATACCATTGTCAAAGTAAGAGTTCATTGATGTTATCAATAAAACAGTGATGGTAGTGGAGCAAGTTTCGGCTCTTGCCTCATCAAATCACTGAGAAAATAATAATAATAATAAGGACTCAGGTGAAAACCTCCATGAGGCACCTGAGTCCCACTATTGGGTTGAAAACCTCTTGGGGCGACCCAATGGTGTCAAAAAGGAAAAGAGAAAAAGGGAAAATAAAAAGATCCTTGGGTGAAAACCTCTCTTGAGGCGGCCAGGGCAAACAGCGAGGATGAAAACCTCTCAGAGGCAGCCTAGTTGTTTAAAAAAAAAATCATGAAAATTTCTATTTGCAGGTCGGTAAGGAGGACAATCAGAGAACAAAGGAGGATAAAAAAGGGACCTATTTCATTCACATTTTTATTTTTCCACTCATTGTCATTCATCACTCCACCATTTCTTCCATTTTTTCACTCCTTTGCTTCAGTTTACAAGGGGATTGTGTTTTCAAGGAAAAAAAAACATGAAATGGAGAGCAGAAGGGAGCGGCACCTAAGTATGTCTCACACTCCTAGTTTTCCTCTCAATCCATGTCACCATCCTCAAAATCCTAGCAGAGTGTATGATTAAGAGTTCTGAGGGAGAAGCAACTACAAGACATCCTGTAGCAGCCTATCCCACAGAATACAAATCATGATTGCAGCAAGCTTCAAGCATAATGATCCAAGAGCAGAAGGAGCTCCAAAGAAGCAACAACACCAACATCTTCAACACCAGGTACCTGCAAATCAAAGGAATCATCATAAAGCAATTAAAAAAAGGGAAAAAATAGCAGGCAACCAACACACAGCAAACACCTGTGGTATTCAACAGCTACAACAAGATTTAGCGCCACAAGTAAGTATCTTGCTCACTCTCTCATTTGCATAATGTAGTTAAAATATGTAAAGGTTACGAGTAAGTTGGTTTATAAGCGAAAGGTGGCCAATTAACTTGGCCACCTTCGTTCAGTTGACAAAGACAAAATAGTTGGTCCTCCCACACGTGGCAACAGTAAAGTCAAAAAAAGAGAAGAGCAGGACAAAAACAGTTAAGTCTACGGAGGCATGAACTGGGAGTTGATTACGAGGTGGGGGAAATGATGAGGTGGTAGTGGGGACCAACGGTCCAAACATAGAAAACGTACCTACGCAGCCAGCACACCACCTCACATAACTTGGTCATAAGAAGAAATATGTGTTGATCCCCATGCACTCATGCATGCATTTCCTCGAGGCTCACTCTTTCAAAAGTCACTCTCATACCCAGGCAACCTACAGAAGAGGAAAACTCCATTGTTTTTCTGTGTAGGACTTCCTATAGGATTGCACAGGAAATCCTACAGGATTGCACACAGGATTCCTACAGGATTGCACATAGGATTCCTACAGGATACACAGAGACAGTCTATAGGAATAGCCGAGAGGAGTTTCAGAGGGGAAAACATGGGGGTTGGCCACAACAAATAATATGAAGAGGTAGGCAATTACTTCCCTTTTTCCAAATGAATTGAACAAGAAATCCTCTAGTTTTAGTGAATTTAACAGATGTGTAAGGGAATTGTCCACATAGTCATTTCAGTTATTTACTACTGCATTTGAAAATTGTATCAACCATCTCATTTCCTGAAACTTCACAAACCAAGATGGCGGGAGGGTTTAATAGAAGGGAGCCCATTAACACTGTGAGAATTCAACAACACCTTCAGGTGCTAGAAATCTTCACAATGCATAATTGGATGGGGTATTTCGAAAAATTAAGAGTGTATGATGATGAATTGGCCCAAGAGTTTGCTCTCTCCCTCATTCCACTTACAAGAGTCCATGCCACTGTTGTGGTAAGAGGCCTCTCCATAGATATCACCCCTAGACTCATCAGCAGAGTTACCACACTTCCCCTAGGAGTACCATGGAGGAAGGAAGACAAGGGAGATAGTCAGATTGCCAAGAGGAAATTCTTTTTAGAAGGTGAGGAACACATTGAGGACAAGAATGGAGTAAGGAGAGCAAGCCTGCGATATCCCTGGAATGAGGTGAGCTACCAACTTATCAAATACATATCATGTCAGGGTAGGTATAGTGTGGTTTATGGCTATCACTTTAGGCTTCTTGAAGATTTGAGGTTTGGAGCAAAAACACCTCCTCACCATAGGCTCAACATACCATACTTCCTTCTGCAATCACTGACAAACACAAGCATAAAGGTGCAAGAGGGAAATTCCCAACAATCAGCTCATCAAGGATTAATCAGAATCATCATAGAAGATGTCCTCCAAAACCTCAAAATTCCTATCCAATGGTCAATTTTCTAAGACAGGCAGAAAAAGGAGGACATCAAGGCTCTTACATATGATGTTAGTCCTGCTGTCAGTGAAAAGGATGAGGAAGAGACTGAAGTAGAGGAAGAAGAAGCAGAGTAGGATGAAGATGAGATAGATGAGGAGGAAGATGAAGAAGAAGAGGAGAAAGAGAAAGAGAACGATGAGGAAATAGAGGAAGATGACAAAGAAGAGACTGATAAACAGGAGAGGAAAAACAGAGAGGAAAAGGACAATGAAAAAGAGGAGGCAGGAGACAAGGAGGAGTCACCAAGGGTGTCTCCAGAGGCCACTGAGAGAGAAGCAACAACTTCCCTCACTACTCCTAGTACCCCTATCAAATAGAAAGGCAAAAGACAGAGGCAGGCCCCCTTATATTTCAGGACAAGGAAAAGCACAAGTATAAGGCAGGGAAACCCCAAACACTAACCGAAGTTCCCATTGTGATTGAGGACTCACCTAAACAGCAGGAGAAAATGCCTCCTGCTAAGTCTCCTATCACCTATGTGAGAAGGCCTATAACCAGATCCACCTCATCCAAAGGAAAATCAATCCTACAGGATACATTATAGGACCTACATGAAGCTGAAGCAGTCCTATAGGATACTTTGTTAAACCTACATGAGACTCAAAAATTGGATAAGGAGGGAAGCCTACAACAAGAAACTAAAGAAGAGGTTCCAGAGTTAAAGGAACCTAACCCCCAACCTAGCCTTGATTCTTACTACATATTTATTGAAGGGGGTAAGGTCATTCCACAAAAATTTGCTATTCCACTATTCTTTGAGCTTGAGAAGGAGAGAGCCAGAACTCATCGATGGATGCAGATTTCCAGATCCAACGGGGTGGAAGACATTGGTCACATGGAGGAGAAGCTCAAGGAAATGGGTAGAGAATTCAGTAGCCTGAGATACAGAGAGGCCATAATGAGAAATCAGTTAGAGACATAAAATGCATGATTGAAAGGACAATTGCAAGAAAGAGAGAACCAATTGGCATGTATGGCCAATCTCTCTTTGGAAGCATTCTAGTGTAGGATGCCAGCTAAATCCTATGCCCTATACCTCAAGGAACAGTGGCTGTAGTTCCAGATCAAGACCCTCGCACAGAGAGGCATTATGCCATTTCAAGATTATAGACAGTTCATTGATCTTTGTGATCAAAGTACATTGGAAGTCAGGGCCAAGATGTCTGAGTTTTATTTGTATAACATGGCCTTAACAGACATGAATGTATGGGACACTAATTCCAAGCTAGGAGATTTATAGTTGATGGATTTGGCATCATGGATGAAGCACGAGGAAGCAAGGGTTGTAGAAATGAAGAAGATATTGGCAAAAGAACAAAAAGAGCCCCTTATAATTAGATCTGAGTTGTCCAATCCAATGGCCCTCATCAACACGCATAATTTAATTGCAAATGATCCTCAACATGCACCCAGGTATCTTACTATCCAAGAGCAATAAATTTCACATTTTGAGGACATGTTCAGGTTGATAGGGGATGACAACTAACATGCTTGCCGAAGGAGATGGAACACATTGCCATACAGTTTAAAGATAAGAGAGTACCACTCCCCTCAAAGAATGGGAGAAGCACTAAACATGACACTGATGTACAAGCAATCCATGCAAAGGCTATAAGTCAATTGGATTGGCTTGAAACTCAATCCACCACTGCTCAGACATGGGATGTCAGGGAGGCCACTAGAGCCATGAAGGATATGGATATTGATTGAGTTGCTCAAAGGATGAGCAACGCTTTCAGTAGGGGGGTGATGATGAGCCTCATCATTGGGTAATTATATGGGCCTTAATTCATCTCCTAGATTAGTCAAACCAACTTTACTCACAACTTATTACATGTTTTTTATTATATTTTGTTTATGAGATGAGTTAGAGTGGGATATCATGCTTAGTGGACTAATATGCATTGAATGCAGGTTTGAAGGAGAAAATCAAGGAATTTTGGAAAAGACTAAGGTTGAAACTCAAATGGGACAAGGGAGAGGGATTGTAGAAGGTAAATACTCCTCATTTACTTCTCCCCCATTCAAATATTCTTCCATTTATCACACCAGCTCGGAGTGCAAGCAACCAAGTCATGAGGATTAGAAGGCAATCGAGCAAGTGAGAGACAATGAGCTAGTTTATCTCGAGTTTGGGAGCTAAGCCTCCCTAATTTTAAGGAAGTATTTGGGGACTTTAGTTATATAAGTAGAGAGGCCTAGAGCCTCATTATGATTCGAATTTTCATTTTAAAACTCTAAGTTATTTTCGATCTCCATACTTGTGGGAGATTTTCATGTAATTTTCTGTTTTGGTAATAAGAATGAGTTTTGTTTTGAGCCAGCATTGAGTTAACTCAGTGGGATGAATCTCTTGGGTTAGGGCCCAACTCTAGCAACCAAGGATTCTCTTTTTGTATCTATATGTTTAGCTTAGTTTCATAGCTTCATTGTTAATTTGTCTTTAGATGTATTTTCATTGCAAGTAGTGTAGATTTGATTGGTTGTTTATTAGTTTGCTTCCATTTGTGCCTTACTTCAGTAGCAGGTTGGCAAGGATAAAACAAGCACCACAAAGCTGTCAGTAGGTATCTTGGCCTCACTTCTTCCTTCATGATATTTCGAATTTGATGTACTTAAGTTAGCATTTGACCAGTTTTGCAAAGTAGGATTTCATTGCCATCTCTTCTGTCTTCATTCTTGCAGTAGATCTCATCCATGACTCCATGTTATTCAACAATTTCTTCATGCATAAGGTAGATAGTTAGTTCATTAAATTCTTCTTTTCTAGTTCATGCGAATTCTTCTTGTTTACATGACTTTTTGGAAATTACACATATTTGATGCATAGCAGGCACTTCAGAAGTAGACAGAGATCTCATAGCAAGCAACTACCTTCCACTTCATTCACCCATGGGCATTCCTTGTTTCCATCAAAACCTTCACCAATTTCATCATTTTACATGGAAAGTTCCTCAAGCATTTTGAGTGAATCCAACCATCTCCTAAACTTGGTTTTGGGTTCTGAGTGATCCTAAGCCTCTTCTCACTCCATTCCACCCATCAACCACCTTCCCTAAGCTTTCTATCACCTCCAACACCCATCCTATAGAAATACAAGGAATCCTATAGGTTTCTAGTACATCCTGTAGGTTTTCCTGTAGTGGCCTATTTTGAGTCCAAATTTAGGGGAAACCTCTAGGAAGCCCCCAAAGGTCACTCAAGGGTCTTCCACACCATCCAACCATCTCCTAAACCTTCCAACCATCCTCAAACATCCCTAAACCACCTACCACATCACCACAGGAGATTAGTTTGCATATTTGATTTTGCATGAAAAGAACAAAAAGACAAAAACAAAGTTATTTCAATCCCTTTACTTGCACAATAGTGATGTTTGATGCTTTTAACTTCCATGCTTAGACAGTAGCATTTGGTTCATGTTAATTTAGCATTATTGCAAAGCATAGTTTCTTAGCAGTTAATTAGGAAATGATGTGATTTAGCATTGAATTTCGGTCTTTTTCGTTATTGCAATAGATCATGTCTCTCTTAGAGTAGATTTCCCTTTCTTTCATCAAGAAACCAAGCTTCTTTTGAATCCATAGAAATCTGGCTTGAAAACCCTGAGTGGTCTCTTGCCAGTTGAACAAGTGATTAAAGGTAGAACTGTCACTTTTACTTCTGTATACAGCACTATCACCTCCAAGTTTGTACGAACCCCAGGTTGATAAAGTAAAGCTGGTAGCCTAGGAGTTGCAGCATTCTTGCTGCAATACTGGTGCTCATCAGCAAACTGGGCTAGAGATATGGATCAGAGAAGATCTACAAGTGGGTATGTGTTTAACCTATTTGTAGGTGCAGTCAGTTGGATGAGCAAGAGATAGTCTAGAGCGTCACTTTCATCTATAGAGGTCGAATACATGGCAGCCACGCATGCAAGAAAGCAAGCAGTTTCGTTGTAGATATTGTGTTCAAGTATGGGGTTAGTACAGCGAGCTTGTTAGGTCCCTACACTACAACCTAACAGAGCTATAAGGATAGACTATGATAGCCAAAGTACAATTTTCTTAGCAAAGAACCCTGCTTATCATTCAAATACAAAGCACATTGATGTTCAGTATCACTTTGTGAGGGATATGGTTGAGGACAAAAAGGTGTTCCTGGTAAAATTGGACACTTTGAAGAATGTTGTAGATGCATTGACGAAGTCTGTGAGCATTGAGAATTTTTCTTGGTGTAGAGAAACAATGGGGTGTTGCAAGGTTGGGCCAATAACTAAACTCTCATGTGACCCCCTATGCAGAAAGAAAAAACAAGTGGGAGAATGTTGGGTGTGTGTTATATTCTTTCCATGACTAGCCTCACGAGGGATTTGATGAGGGTGGTAGCCCCCATTTACAGGGGTCCAGGGCAATGCCCTGGAATTATTTTTTTTGGACCCTATATTAGTGTAACAGCCCTGGTGAAAATTTCATGTAAAAATATATAAATACCACAGATGATGGGACACGTATTCCAAGCTAAATGGTGGGTAAGACATCCTAGGGGGTGTTCATTTAGTTTTTTATGGCTAAGGAAATTCGCAAAGGCAATGGTTAAGGCATTAAAGAGGCAAAAAAGGTATTTTGGCACATTTATTTATGAAAATAATGGAAATTAGGAGAAAAGGAAGGTGAAAGGTCACATTTTGCATGCGAGGAGGAAATTGAAGGAAAATAATGGAAAACGAAGAAAATAGAGGCTTCATTAATGAAAAGGCTTATGAGGATCAGTGGGCAAGACTTGGTCAGTTTAGCTATGGAGCTCTCTCATTATTCTCTCTCTCTCTCTCATACTCTTGGTTACTTAAAGTTTTCTTCGAGCATTCTTGGAAGGTGTGGCATACTTGGATTCTTGGAGTAGGAAAGCACAAGAAGGCATTGGCATTAACATCTACATCAGATTTGCTTGCAGGTATCGAGTTGCATGTATGATTTATTCACTAGTTTTGGCATGCATGGCACATGCATGTGGTTTCATGGTTGTGATCTATCACTGGCATGGAGGATTGCCTAGATTGACGGTGGATAGCCTAGCCTTGCCATTTCCTGGATAGCCATGGTGATTATGGGTTTACTTTCATTGCTTTATTTTTGTTGGTTCCCATGTTTCCTTAGCTTGGGTTGAGTTATTAGTCCTAGAAGCCCTGGTTGAACAAATGCTCTAGAAGCCCTGTAATATCTTGGGTTGAGTTACTAGTCCTAGAAGCTCTGGTTGGACAAATGCTCTGGAAGCCCTTGGTGGGTTGAGTTACTAGTCCTGGAAGCCTTGGTTGGACAAATGCTCTAGAAGCCTTGTATAAGTTGTGGGTTGAGTTACTAGTTCTGGAAGCCTTGGTTGGAAAAATGCTTTGGAAGCCCTGGAAGGCTTGGATGGAGAGCAATCTAATGATGGCTTTTGGTGATGTCTGACCGTGAGCTGGAATCGTTGTTTGATGGGTTGAGGTGGGTGGCCTCTAGAATCCCTGGATGAGTTTTGATTGATGTGTTCTATGAGATCCCACATTCATGCTTGGAATATGGCATGGGCGTGATTGGCTGAAGAGAGACTTGGCTCTGCCAATCTATAGTCGGGTGGAATGTGGTAGTCCCATCTCCGGTTGGTTCATTGCATTTATTAAGGAAAAAAATTCATTCCCTTGATTTTCATGTGCAAATGTACTGATGTGTATATGGATTTTGATGGCTGATATGTTTATTGTATTTATGTTCCTATTATGGTTTTTTTTATATGCACATTTACCCCGGAGGTTGTTATAGAGTGGTATCAGAGCATGGTTCAGACACTTGGACTCGATGGGCTCTATCATAGGTCAAATGAAGAACAAAGGTTAAATTTTAGACCTTTCTGTCATATCTGTTATAACTATTCTTATGTGGAATATTAGAAGTCAAAATTTTTTCCATACTAAAGGTAAATCCCACTGATAATGTGGTAAAAATTTCATATATTGGTTCACAATACTTTAGGAATTATGATTTAAGGAAGATGACCTTCCTTAATGCACCTTTAAATAGGTCATGTTGGCATTTCTGCAATAAATTTTCTTCTGTAGGCTTTCAGAAGTTGAAAAATCATCCACATTGAGGGGAAATACCAATTATTATGTGGTAGAAACTTCAGATATTGGGTCACAATATTTTAGGAGATATGATCAGAGGGAGTCGAGCATTTTGAATGCTCCTAAAATCAGGTCTCAAACAGGTCATGATGAAATTTTGTTATAAATTTTATTCTGGGCACTCTCACGAGCTGAAATTTTTTCCACAATGAGAGGAAATTCCACTTATCTTGTGATAAAAATTTCAGACATTTATTCGCTATATTTTAGGAGATATGACTGGTGTAAATCAAGCTTTCTGGATACTCCTAGAATTGTGCACCAAATTGTGTTGATATTTTCTCAGAAGCTGAAACTTGAACCATAGTCATGAATAATTCCACTGATCATATGGTTCAAATTCCATAACTTTTACTACTACAGTTTAGGATATATGCATTGAATCGCTCGCTATATTAGTTTGCATGCAAAGTGTTTGATGAAATGCTTAAATGGTTCAATGATTAATTGCATACAAACTGTTTGATAAAATGCCCCAATGAGTATGTTGTTTTTTGTTGGGGATAGTATTAATGTGCAATAGTATTTCTGTAGTTGATATACTCTTACTTGTATGCAAATAGTTTTCTATATTAGTTTGCATGTAAAGTGTTTGAATAAATTCTTACATGCAAATGTAATAGTATAGTAGTTGTTTGTGGAAAATGTAAAAGTATGGTAATTGTTTGAAGAAAATGTTATTTTTCTTGGATGGGATAGTATTGTAGTATGATAATATGGATGTAGTTGATCTATGCCTATTTGCATGCAAATAATTTGAAGAGTTGCATGTAGGGAATTCGAAAGGTTGCATGCAAGGAATTTGAAAAGTTGCATGTAAGGAAATGGAAAAGTGGCATGTTTTTAGTTATGATGTTACAAGTGGAATAAGTGCAATATTTTTTACTTAGTCTCATACAAATGTATGAGAAATAAAAATCAATTTCTTTTCAAGTATGGTTAAATTTAATAGAGATTTGGAGATCCCATGTCCATAATTGGACATTAGAGATCAGACCATTATAGTAGCTTCCTCCTTCTACCTTATTGTGGACCATGGATAGTAAGGGGGTATGCTTATAGGTTGTTAGTATTGGTGTATGCTGATTTCAAATTAATAGACACAATGTCTTGATTTTTGGAATGTGTTATTCACTGTGTATGAGTTATATGTCGCTTACATGTTGATTTCATGTATTGACATACATCCTTGTATGTTAGGTTACATTTTTAATATTTTGATTACATGTATTAGTCTTGTAGGTTGATTACAAGAATTGATTGCTTATGTTGAATACATGCATTTATGCATAGTTGTAGTTGATTTGGCATTGCTTATGCATATTGTTGGTTGCATGTGGCAATGAGTACAATGGAGTAATGGTTGTTGTTATGCATGTATGGTCGTGGCTATGATTATGCATGAATAGTAGGTCAAACATGTCTTGTGAAGTCATTGTATGCAATTTAGGTCATCATGATGTTAATGAGTCATTTGAGATAGAGCAAGGGATGCAGATCATCATAATGAGGTTGCAGCATTGGACTTTGGGATAAGAGTAGATCATCATACATGTATTGCATGTTCAGCATGCAGGTATGTAAGTTAAGGATTTTTATATGCATTAGGTTTATGTACGTCTTTTGCAGTTATGGTTACATTCATGATAGATGTTGGTTGATTAGTGTAGTTATATGAACATGTGTTGGATAGTCAAGAATGATAGTAACCCGTAGTTTTTTGCATTGTTATTGTTGTTTTATATTAGATAACATGATGATTATGCTATAAGTTACTGATGAGTATGTTATAGGTTAACTTGTTGATTGTTATATTACAGTTAGCTTGATGATTCGGTTTTATGTTGTTGATGAGCATGATATATAGCTTATTGTTGTTATATGCTATTAACTTGATGATTAGGGTTATTTCATTGAGATATTGATGTTATAATTTGGATTGGTCATATGAGTGATGGTTATGTTCATTTCCTTGAACATATTGATGTTATATGTATTGCATTAACCTGGTTTGACCAATGCAGATGGTTATGGTTACGATATTTAGGTATGAACCGACATATTTGTGAGATGGTGTCATACTAATCTAGATTGACTTTGCATATGCGTGAATGATAATTGTACGAGTTTATGATGTGAACATGTTAGTTAGATATTGTTATGGATATCATGATCTTATGAGTGCTTGAGTTGACATGTTGTAAAATTATATCTCGCTAACTAGATTGATAATGTAGACAAAATAGCCTCCCCTAAGATACATTAAGGTATCCGTTGCTTATGTCATATATTTGGTGTTTGAATGTTGATTATGTCATCTAGTTGATTTATTTAACATGGTATGAATGTTTGATGAATTGCATAATATGAGTATGTGTTCAAATGATCTTGTTTTAAGATGAATGTACTAAATATATGTGTTGAGACGGTTGATATGTACTTGAGTATAGTACGTGATAGTTGTAATATTATGACTAATTACTATGAGTTGACTATGGACTATGACATTATTGTTTGTAAAAGTTGATTTCAAATTTATAAATATGATTGTCTTGATATTTGGAACATGTGTTTGGCATGTGTAAGCATGATGCAAGGAGTTGCATGGCAAGAGAGGTTGCCATGAAATATTGAAGAAGGCTCTGGTTGAGTTTCCTTGGGAGCCATGGGGATCGATTCATGGTATTTGTTGTTAGTCTTGTGCTTTTGATATTTTATGAATTATTGATCTTGATTTGCATCTTTGTTTATGTCTAGTGTATGGCCATACCACTTTGTTTACAAAGCCATGTTGCTTGGTTTTTACGATCTTCTTCTTGTTTGTTTCTTGTCTTGCCTTTTATGTTTTGAGTCTTGGAAGTTTGTTGGGAAAGAGGAAAGTTAATGTAGCTCAAGGAGAGATATGTGGTACTGTTGATGCCCCAAAAATCGTTGTATCAACATTGGGGGATAACCACCTGGTCCGGACCTTAATACAGCTCCTTTTCCATTTGGGATGGTGGCTCCGACTGGATATAATGGGACCAGTTTCCCAATGAATAAAAGGGGTGGATGAATGATAGATTGTCTGATCTAATGATAGGCAAATAATTTAATCTATCAACAAAATAAGAGAACTAATACTAATCCCGGGAACAATTATTCTTTGGAAATGCAGCGTTTGATGATCTTTGTCTTATTGACAGGCATATAGATGACTCTGTAAAATAAACATAGATATTCATTCATTCAAAGATTACTTCATCTAAATAGTTAAACAAAGTGATTAACACAAGATTACTGCACTTATCATTTATATCATTGATACATACATGATTGGAAGAAAAGCATACTATAAACAGCCAATAGTGGAATGCATAAAGGATGCTGTTAAAACACACATATATATATGCGATAATAGCAAGAGCGATCAAATGACAATTCATATAAAAAGAATGAGTCCAGACATAGATAATAGTACCATATGAGCTGCTAATCAATCCCAATATCAATCGCTATTTTAAATTCTTCCTTAAATGCAGAAATGCTTTCAAACAAAGACAGTAGTGCACATTTGTATAAAAGATTCCTTATCAAAATCAGAATGATTGGTCTAGTTTTATAAAAGAATACCCCTGAAGTACAATAGTGCAACTTCAGGGTTTAAGTCATATACAAAACTTTACGACCCTTTCTAAATGCATGAAAGGGTCTATAAATACTACTAACTGAAAATCTATGAAACCAAAATCATACTTAATTGGTATCAATTAATA
>APFE031099247.1:133585-143730 GCA_000404065.3 Pinus taeda
GGCTCTCAGGTTGGGCCCTAACCTGAGAGCTATAGTCTCCTAATGAAAACTGAAGAATCGATCACAAACTATCCTCTTTATTCATAACTCAATGTCATGCCAAACTGGCTTACAGCAAAAAGGAAAACGAACATGGACTGATTACAAAATGATATGATAACCCAAAAGATTCAACAACCATCTAAGGCTACGGCCTCCATATTTATACAAAAAAAAGATGATGATCCGCCAAGTAGCCTTGATTCTGGGAGCTCGGCTGTCCACTGAAGTTTAACTGCGGATTTGTGAGGCAGTCAACAGTTGATGATTGCTGTTCCTGTAGGATAGCTGGCTACTTCTGAGGCTCGGAGGGGAGATTGATTGGAGCTCGGAGTTCTCGGTGGGAGTCACGAGGAATGTCCCAGTATTGCGGACATCCTTCCACCAGATCAGCAGTGCCACCTTATGTCTCCTTGCTCCTGCTACGTTGCCTTTGTTCCCCTTTTTCATGCCAAAACCTGGAATCACAATGCATTAGTCACGTGGATAAAGTGTCTATCCTTCCTCCTACAAACAACACAAAATAACTAAGAAATGCATGCACAAGCAAATAAAGATGAATGGTTTGAGCGAGTAAAGCAGGCCAAAATGAGCCCGAATTGTACCAAAATTGGGGCTCATCACCTGTCAATCCTATAAATGCCCGTCATTTCGATTATTGGCCGAATGATTTATTTGAAGCGTGCCTTGGATGTTTTGGCGGTTGAGCGCGAATGAATGGCTATTCAGAAGATAAGGCTTTTAATACGAATTAATCGTAATAAACCCGCTTTAAGATTTTCTTTGAAATTCGCGCTTTTGGCTTTATCGCAATCGGTCGTCGGGGAAATCGTAAATCGTTACATTGGTTCCATTTGGAATCGCCGATAGCGATATCGCATCGCGTCGGGAGTACTGAGTGAGGCACTTTAAAAGCATGCATGGTTGATCGCTGATTGCCGATAGCAATATCGCATCGCATCGGAGCAAAAGGGAGTTTTATTGCGCCAACTTATTATTGCCGATATCCAATAGCCTATTTCGCATCGGAGTAAACCAATGGGTCCTTAAGTTGTGTTTCCTTTGTCATTGCGATATGCGATCTTGCGATCGCTTTATCGCAATGATAAAAGGTTAATCATTTATATATAAGGCCTTTGATTGGTTCATCAAAAAGGTTTAGTAATGTTTTATTTTATTATTTCGGACCTTTTTGAATAAGACTAAGTTGATACCAATTAAAAATAAAAAGGGACCCATTTCACATTATAGTTTTGGGATAATAATGATATGAAATGGGGGTTGTTGTAGGGCACAACATATAGTCATGAGAAAGGTAACAGGAAAAGTAAAAGTAAATGGATTTGAGGCATCATATGCCTTGACTATGTTGCGAACTACTGTTCTCAACGTCGCACATGTGTTACGTGAATAAAGGAATTTCTCTTAACCTAGACCTTATGTTATTTGGTAATTATTTTATGATCATGATTATGTTGAAGTTTATATATATGTATACATGTAAGTATGTATGTCGTTGTCTAACAGGATCATGATTGTTTTATGCTAACGTTTATATATGTATGTATGTATCCATGTATCTATGTTACTATCTAACAGGTTTGTCATGGATCATTCTTGTGGAGGAATGATTACTTATGCCAGAGAAAAACATGAAGAGGTTCCTGGTCTTACAAGGAATCAATTGGGAAGAATAGTCACGACAAATATACGAGGTCAGTATCATGTGGATATTATTTGATATTGTATACTTGAATTATGCCTATGTCTATGTTATAATAGGTAATGTTGAAGGATACATCAACAAAGTGAAAGCAATGTGGTCTTCAACATGTTAGGATAAGCATGGATGAGATATCGAAAGCAAGGTTTCTTGGTAAGGATAGTGTGGTTTTGGATGTGTGGTACTATTGTTGAGCATACGTTGTATATGTTGTACATGTTGCATCTAGGATGTGTGCACTTGTGGTGTTGTTTATACATAGCATGTGTACATGTTATTTATGCAATTTTATGTCCATGATGGTACAAATAAGGTTGTGTGAATATTGCATATGGGGTGTTGTATACATATTGTATTATCTTCATGATGTATATGCGGTGTGTGTGCATATGGTGCTCTGTGCATGTTGGATATGCAGTGTTGTGTATGGATGATGCTATGTCATGTTGGATATGCAGTGCTATGTGCACTTGGTATTGCGTGCATGTTGTACATATGGTGCTATGTACATATGGTGTTGTGTGCATGATTGTACAAGTGGTGTTGTGTGCATGATTATACAAGTGGTGTTGTGAGCATGTGGTCCGTGTACATGTTGTACATAGGGTGCTATGAGCATGTGGTGTTGTGTACATGCCATGCATGTGATGCTATGTACATATGGTGTCGCATACACATCGTGCGTGTGGTACTATGTACATATGGTATTTTCTACACATTGTACAGAGGCGTAGTATACATGTGGCATTGTGTACACATTGTGCAGGGGGCGTCGTGTACATGTGATGTTGTGAACATGTTGTGCAGGTGGTGCAGTGTATAGGTGGTATTGTGTACATGTTGTACATATGGTACTAGTGTATGTGTGGTATTCTATGCGTCTCATCCATGATGTGTTATGGGAATGCGGTATTATGTATGTGAATTGTGTAGTCATGGTATCATCATATATGCATTCATTATTTTGCACCCTAGACACGTATTTTTGTTAGGTTGTACATCAGGTGTAGGTGCATGTATTGTGTTATACACAAGATGTAGGCATATGTATTGGGTTGTGCCGTACAATGGGTAGAGGTGTATGTGTTGTATGTCAGGTGTAGATGCATGTGTTGCATGGATTTGTATGTCGTATGTGGTCATATGTGTGTGATGCACACTATGCGTATGTGCACATGGTTGAGGAGAAGGCACTGGATGTTTGTCAAGTGTGGCAACCAATCCAATGTGTGTACAGAAAGAACAAAAGCAAAAGTACGGATCGATGAAGGATAAATATCGGTATTGTGTTTCAGTTTTAGTATGCATGTGATTTATGATTCTGGTCCATGATGATTACATGTGATCTATGGTTTTTATTTATGATGGTTACATGTCATTTATTATTTTGATGGTTAATTATTTGAGCTAACCTGATGTGATATTTTATACATGTTGATTTGGTTAAATATGCTAGTTTGACTTATTGTGACAGGAAGCGAACAAGATTGCAAATGTACCTTATTGACGAGCTACCAATGACGTATGATGTGAATTTATTTTAATTTATTTTAAAACTGATGGAAGCTATGTGCATGGTATAGGAATCATGTACATGCCCAGTTGGGTAGCTAAAATCAACTACAAGAATTAGCAGCTTGATATGGTGGTTTAGCATTTTCTTTATGTTGGTTTAGTATGTGCTTTATGGTGATTGATATATGCTTTATGATGGTTGATATATGCTTTATGTTGGTTCATACATGCTATATGATGTTAGTATATGTTTGATATATGTTTGGTATATGATTTGGCATATGTTTTGGTATATATATTTTGATGATGTTTTTATGTGTACACCCGTGTATGGATGTAAATACCGTAACGAGTTGTGTTATAAAGCTCCACTATGGGGTATGGGTGTTATGTTATTATGCTATCATGTGGTCATATTATCATGATTTTATGATTTCATATGAGTTTTCTTGAGAAGGATGATCATTGTAAATACCATAATGAGTTGTTTTATAAAGCTCTACTATGTTGTATGTTGTCATGTTTCCATGATGTTTTGATTTTAAGCAGATCTTTCATTGTAAATACTGCAACGAGCTGTGTTATAAAGCTCCATGGGAAGTATGTTATGTTTTCAACAGTATTTTGGTTATAGGTGTAATTGAACACCGAGGATGGTGTTCCCCCAAGGGGGAGGGTTTTGTAATAACCCTGGTGAAATTTTCATGTAAAAATATATAAATACCACGAATGATGGGACATGTATTCCAAGCCGAACGATGGGCAGGACATCGTAGGGGGTGTTCATTTGGTTGTTTATGGCTAAGGAAATTGGCAAAGGCAATGGCTAAGGCATTAAAGAGGCAAGAAAGGTATTTTGGCACATTTATTTATGAAAATAATGGAAATTAGGAGAAAAGGAAGGTGAAAGGTCACATTTTGCATGTGAGGAGGAAATTGAAGGAAAATAATAGAAAATGAAGAAAATAGAGGCCTCATTGATCAGTTTAGTTTAGCTCTCTCATAATTCTGTCTCTCTCTCTCTCATGCTCTTGGTTACTTAGAGTTTTCTTGGAGCACTCTTGGAGGGTGTGGCATACTTGGATTCATGGAGCAGGAAGGCAAAGGAATAGCAGGAAAGCACAAGAAGGCATCGGCATCAACATCTACATCAGATTTGCTTACAGGTATTGAGTTGCATGTATGCTTTATTCACTAGTTTTGGCATGCATGGCACATGCATGTGGTTTCTTGGTTGTGATATATCATTGGCATGGAGGATTGCTTAGATTGATAGTGGATTGCCTAGACTTGCCATTTCCTGGATAGCCATGGTAATTGTGGGTTTAATTTCATTGCTTTGTTTTTGTTGGTTCTCATGTTTCCTTAGGTTGGGTTGAGTTATTAGTCCTGGAAGCCCTAGTTGAACAAACGCTCTGGAAGCCCTGTAACAGCTTGGGTTGAGTTACTAGTCCTGGAAGCCCTGGTTGGACAAATGCTCTGGAAGCCCTTGGCGAGTTGAGTTACTAGTCCTTGAAGCCTTAGTTGGACAAACACTCTGGAAGCCCTGTATAAGCTATGGGTTGACTTACTAGTTCTGGAAGCTTTGGTTGGACAAATGCTTTGGAAGCCCTAGAAGGCTTGGATGGAGACCAATTTGATGATGGTTTTTGGTGACGTCCGACCGTGAGGTGGACTTATTGTTTGATGGGTTGAGGTGAGTGGCCTCTGGAAGCCCTGGATGAGTTTTGATTGATGTGTTCTATGAGATGCCACATTCATGCTTGGAATATGGCATGGGGGTGATTGGTTGAAGAGACTTGGCTCAGCCAATCTATGGTCGGGTGGAACGTGGTAGTCCCATCTTCGGTTGGTCCATTGCATTTATTAATGAAAAAAAAATCATTCCCTTGATTTTCATGTGAAAATGTGCTAATGTATATATGGATTTTGATGGCTTATATGTTTATTGTATTTTTGTTCCTATTATGTTTTTTTTATATGCACATTTACCTCGGAAGTTGTTGCAATTAGGTGGGTGGACCTACCTATGGTTTTTTGCATGGGTTTCGCACATGGTTTTGGGCATGATGGTTTTCTTCCCATGGTATTTTGTTGATCCGGTCAAGGGAACTATGGTTATGTTCTAATCTAGGTTAATGGATTGGGGTTTCTGAATGCTTCAACATGTATATATATATGTATTGTAACATTGAAAGGAATATAATGAAAAATCAATCTGGTAGTCCCTATTTTGGGATCCATGGGAAAATATTTGTGTAAATATGTTTAAGTTTTATGCTCTTGCCATTGTTTATTTTATGCTTTTAGAATATGTATGTAGCTAATTTTTGTATAGGGTTAAAACCTACATGTGTTGAGGTGAAAAAATTTTAGCTTTGGGAAAACTAACGTTAATTAAAGGAGGAATTCACATCCTAGAGTCTATCTCATGGGAGTTTAGAAGTGTGCAATAAACGAAGGTCGTGGGATGAATCAGTGCCAAGATGACATGGATAGATAAAGAATCAAGATGTGTTAAGGAATGGCTGGAATGTATTAAGTCGTAGTGTGGTTGTGAGCTCAATTGGAAAGGCGTCGGGGTGACTTATCCCGGAAGGACTTCCCTGGGAGTTTTAAAGGTGGTAATAAACAAAAGCGTCTAGATGATGTAAACCTGAGAAACATGTTTCAAGTCATAATACTCGGTCAGATGGGAATAAGCAAGAGGATAAGTCTTGAGCACCATGAGTCATAGAGTGGGCCGCACATAATAAAACATAAAGATTATAACCCCGCACTTGTGTACTTGTGGAAATTTTTGGCTACGGTGGTTCTACCTAAATCTAGGTCTGCGCATGTATATTATATTTGAAGGAGCTTGGCTCTGATGGCTATCATTTAAAAAGAGGCTTATTCCCTTCCCCAACATATATGCTATATAATGGGTCACACACATGTTATATTATTAACAACTTGAATCTGGTGGTTTATAAAGGGTTTGTATTATACCCTTGTGGCTCCTCTCACATAGCTTAAAATAGGCAAGTTTGGCATTTTAAAAGGGGATTTATTTTACATATTGGCTTGAGGGAAGCACCTATCAAATTCAAAATAGGGATGTTAGTCATATCCTAGCAAAGACTGCATCATATAGGATCAAGAAATGGGAGTTAATGTAAAAAGGAGATGTAAGTTGAATTAATAACTTCATTAAAATTAAAACACCAACATATTTAAAAGGTTGTTTATATAATGAGAAAATTATTAACTAATTTTCGAAAGGGATAAAAGAAAGAACCAAATACTTGAAGCTTGGAGGTAGGGTCGACATTGTTATTTTGAAGATTGGTCTTTTAATTTAAAGCAGAATCACGTGATGATCCTAGCTTTCTCATCTAATAGTGTGAAAATTCTGCGTGTGTCTTCCCTTGTGATGAGTTTTTATTTTCCCTTTCATTTATTTATTTATGTGAAAATTGATATAAATGGAATCTTCATGAGGTTGAGGCACTTAACCACTCAGATTTTCATTGTTTTAACATCTAATTAGAAGTATTCTTTAATACGTACAATTTGGAATAAAAATATTGGGTACTTATTCATTTGTTGTGTTTATATTGGATTATATTTGCATACACATTATTGAATGGTTCATTGAATGCATTAAATGAGTATATTTAAATATCATACTAGTTTTTCCTTTCTTTTTGTTTTATTTTGTTTTAATGTGTAACTAATTGAATGCGAGGGTTGTTTGAGTAAAATTGACTAGGCCAAGTTACTTGTGGATTTGGGCTCCAGGTATGTGAGCACGCATGATTTTTCCCATAGTATTTATGTTTAATGTGGCCTATTTAAATGCAGATAAGCTCCATGTTAAGTCCTCTTGCTGACTAGTGAATTAGGCAACGATGTATTTAGTCACCACAACTTATCTCAATGTTGTATGTTCCCAAGAACTGGTATCAAAGCTAGAGTGGTAAATAGAAGAGAATAGTGGCTTGGAAGGTTGGCGCAAGAAGGGAGAAATAGCGGGTAACTAGGTTCTTGGAAAGAATACAAAGGATATTAATAAAGAAATTTCTAGTGATTGTCAAGAAATTCCAATGGACAGATGGAAGGATCGATCCCAAAGATGAACACAATGAAGGAGATCGTAGTGAAGTGAGGCATAGCCCAGTAGTGGACCATGGTGTAGAGAAATTTTTAGAGGAAATCATTGAAATATGGTGCTTATATTAAAAAAGGGCATGCTTAATTTCATGTCAAAAGAGAAGTTAAAGTTTGAAGGAACCATGGATAAGGCTTTTACCACTATGGAAAAGTTTTTGCAAAGTAATTTGTGGACAGGGCACTGACCATTTATTTTTTTACGATCAAGATTCAAGCCTAATTTCAGGAGGATAATGACAAGAGTTAAGATAGGAAAACTCTAGTTTAACATAATTGCTTTCCTCGCTAAAGATGACAAAGTAATAGAAAATGTAGTAGGTTGCCCTTAAGCTCAAGGAACTTGCAACATATGAACAATTGATGCTAGTGGTACTTTCCCGAGCTAGAGGTAATAAAATCCCTCTAAGAGCTTAAGCTCTAATTAACAAAGCCATAAAAAACAATGAATTCACTGAAACCTCTTCGAAGGAAGTTGAAACCAAATAAGTTGGGGGTTGTTAGAGTCGGTCTTGTCAGTCCTCCATCAGAGATCAAAACTCTTTCTGCATTTCATTTTTAGGAGTCTCGCTCCATTCACTCAGCTGCATTTCGCTAGGGGCATGCCATAATCTGACGGAAGAGTCTTGTCAGTTCATTCCCCTCATGTCTTGCACCTGCTGGCTTAGATATTTTCATCAATGTTTATTGCCATGATAGTCAATGTTTGATCTTTTAATGTACAAGAGTCATTTCATTCATTAGGTCTAGGGTTTGCAAATTGTTGTTCTCAAATAATACTTGCAGGCCAGAGGAAGGTTCAATAATTCACTCAAATGATGTTTATGAGCAAGAAAAGGTGCATTTTTGGAAACTATGAGAGGTTTTTGTCCAGAATAGGCCAAGGAAGAAAACCCTCCTTCACTTTTTACACAAGTGTCATGGTTTTAGATAAATGTCAAAAATACAATTACCTCGGGAGAATTGATGCACCTCTAAAGTGACCTTGGGAAAATCAAGTTTTCTCCTAGCTTGGTTAGCCAAATGACTTTGTTGATGAGTATAATCATAACTAGACACAAATAGCTTTCAAATAAGCTATCATGAGCTCAATTTGGAGTTGAGGAACTTCTTCAAAAGTTGAATGCAATAGCACTGTGCCTTGAGGCAGCCTCATTGGGCACATTTTGACCAGTATTGGGAGATTTGATTTTTGACAAGGAAAATTAACTCCAAATTGAAACATTCTAATTGGGTTGGAAGTTATACTCAAATATCTTTCCAACGGGCTATCCTGCACCCAATTTGGACATAGCGAAGGCCTCCAAACGTCTCCTGCAAAAAGCGTTACGCACAGGCTCTATCGCTTATGATGGGGAGCTCCAAATCAAGAAAGGTTTGCATTTTTGGATTCAAAATGAAAACGCATGACTACTGGTGCATGGCCAAGAAATTTGGAGCATTTTTGGGGCATTTTTGGTCATTTGACAAAGTTTGTGCACAAAACATGGTTTTTCTACTTGTGCGTCGCGCCACTGGCGTGGTGCTTAGGATTGGGAGCTCCAAATCACAAATGGTTTGCATTTTTGGATTGAGCATGAAAAATCATAACTTTTGGTGCATGGCCAAGAAGTTTGAGCAAGTTTTGAGTCCCCAGGAGGTCAAAAGTACTCAAAAAATGACCTCTCTGCCCCCATTTTGACACACAAGAAGCAGTCTTGGGAGATTGAAGTTTTGGAGGGGCTAGTGAGCACCAAATTCAGAAATTCCACTTGGGTTGGAAAGTAGACAGGTAGGGCTATCTAACAAGCACACTTGGGCTCAATTTGGACTTCAGGAAGTGCCTCAAAATTAGATCCAAAGTGGCGCGATGCATACAGTTTTTGGGTGTGGCGCATATAGACCCAAAGGCCAAAACCACTTCCGCTCCACGACATTTCGATTCGTGAATTTCTCCAAGTGGGGCCGATCATTGACACTACATTTTCCTCGGCACCTAAGGAAAATTTTTAAAAGTATTTTCACTAAAGGTTGGCTTCTATCCAAGTGGCAAAGGAAGGCGAGTGGTCACCCAAGCAATTTGTCATTTTTGTAACGCTACACCTGTCACTAATGGTTGGCTTTCCATTTCTAGTTTGTAATCATTTGAGAAACTCCCTAGCTTTGGGTCCTTCTATTTCCAAATGGCATAATCTATTTATTGTATGCAAACCATTTGCAAAGGGTTGGTTGTACTTTCTGGGAGACTGTGGGAGAGAAACTCAGTTCTTCATTGTATATTTTGACAGAGAATTAATGAAAGGCAGCGGCTCTAGTTCATGAGATTCATGTGGTTGTGAGTGTAGCAAATGTGTTCTCTTTATGTTTCATATGTATTTCGTTATGTTTCACAGTTCATTCATATTCATTTCCGGTGAAATTTTCTAAGTATGATAAGGTAGAATTCATGTTTATTACTCTGCATGTGGGAAAGTTTTACGTTCCATGTTCTTCTTCTGTTGAAAAGGATTCATGTGGTTATGCCCTTTTCACCCTCCTAAACAATCTTTCCATTTCGCATTATCTCAAATTTAATTGCTAAACTTTCCGCCTGTCTTACCTCACGAATTAATCTGTGCCTTTGTGTTAAATTCTCTGCTCATACTGTTCGTTGGTCCCATACATCCCAGAAACTCAGTCATTTATAAAAAATTGCTTCTTGTTTCCATATTTATTTACCTAGCCTAAAATCAATATT
>APFE031099250.1:0-39945 GCA_000404065.3 Pinus taeda
GAAAATATGGAAAGATCAGGTATTCAAGTTGGAATTTCATCCAAGACATTATGTTCTTTGTTATAAATTATTTCTTCTCTTTTCCCGAGTATGTCAAGAAGGCTTTGCAAAGTATATTGTATTTGAGAAAAGATCCTTGGCCTACATGTGATTCCTTCTCTTTGAAGATTGTGAATACCAAATATTTGCATGACGTTGAGCTTGATCAAGACCCTTTTTCTGAAGCTTGTGATGACTGTCTTCAAACTGATGAGTCTAAAGAGACCAAGATTTAGTTTACACCTTCTGTACATACCCCATTACCTTGTAAAATTCCAGATCGATACAAGACTCTGATTTTACCTCCTATATGCCGTGCTTTCCCTAAAAATCATGACCTATACCTACCAAGATTTGATGATGAACGTAATGACATCACTGCTGAGAGACATGTACTGAATTTTGAGTCTTTTCTTGACCTTTTTGAAGCTGATGAAGAGGATGTCAGTATTAGGATTTTTGCTCTTTCTTTGCAAGGCAAAGTCAAGAGTTGGTTCAAAACCCTCCCTGATGCAAGCATCTTAGATCTACAATCGTTCGTTAAAGTTTTCCTCGACAAGTGGATGGTCAGACAGAACCCTTTCTTGATTATAGAAGAGTATAAATAGCTAAAAAGACTACCAGGGGAGACAGTACAACAATTTTCTGCCAGATTTAACCAAGTCTATTTTTCGATCTCGGTTAATATAAGACCTCCTCCTAGATCTGCTGTCTTGCAATACCCGAAAGCCTTAGATCCAGAAATGGATTTTCAGCTGAGAGAAATAACCTTGCAAAACTTGAAGAGATGCAGAACAATGCAATAGATATAGAGGCTAATTTATTGATCAGAAGGGGAAAGCTGAAAGAAGAAGAGATGAAGAACATAGATCTAGAGGAATCGACATCTTTAGAGGTAAAGCTTGACATTTTGGTAAATGCAGTGGAAGAGATGATGCAGAAGATCACTACAAGGAATGAGTATGATTTTCAAAATCGTGGCTCGTTGATTGAAGAAGAACAAGAGGCTTATCCAAAACATTTTCTTTCTTATTCCAGTTGTCATAGATCTGATAGTGATTGTTTTATAGATCATCTTGGAGAAGAGAGATCTATTGATGTGACATGTATGCTTGATGATGCTTTTTATACTGATGATTTGCCTTAGTTTGATCAGTATGATGATGATTATGTTCTCCAAACAGAAGCTAGTCTTGTAGAAAAATCAACAACTGGTTTGTGGGAGGAGGAAGTTCACTTTCAGCTCAAATACAGTGATCAAACGTTGTAGATCAGCTATGAAAATGAGGAGGAAAGTGCAACAAATGTTGAGGTAAGTGAAAGATCTTTGCCTTTTTATTTTTCTTTGTTTCATTTTATCAAAGACAACTTTCATGCAATCAGAAATCAACTGTCGACAAGTCTTGATCTGGACCATCTTGAGGGAAATGAAAACCTTGTTCAAGACTTCTCATATCCATATTTGCAGCCCTTGAATGTCATTGAATGTCAGGTTGCAGATGAATACTTGGAAACTAGACCATATGATCAAATAATGCCAGATGATTCCGTACCATTTTGTTTTGAATCATTTTAGTTTTTGAAGGGAAAATTGCATAGTATATCTTCAAGTGAGCAACCTGTAGGAAATCATGTAATCTCATCGGAACCAATAGAAAATGGGTTGCAGCAGTCATTTCAAAATTTTCACGATCCAATAGCTGATGTTTTGGATGATATTTGCAGTCAAAGTCCTTCTCCATTAGCTACATGGGCTTGAAATGTGTACTGATACAAACTTGATCTGGCAACCGCTTTCTTTGTCATTTTCAGCAAGAGTCTCGTCACAAAGCTTAAATGAAAGTTCGCATTCATGGTATAAGGAGAAGAAAAGTAATCCATTGGATGAGATAAGTCCTAGTGTGCATGAATTTCAAGATCCTTATGTAGTGTTTTTGGATTCAGATAGAGAATCCATATCATTCAATGGATCTGTTTACAAGTTTTCATTGGTGTTGCCTTTCAGTAGTTCTTTCTTGTTGTTCATAAGAAAACACTTGCGAAGAATTCCAACAACAACCAGAATGCTTACTTGGTTGCATTGGTTATTTCACTTCACTTGATTAGGTTATGAATGGAACAATTAGATTAAGTTTTATTGAATAAGCTCCATTTTGAGCATATTTTCTAGTTTGTCAGTTTGTGTCGTCAAGTTGTCAGTTTTCAGTCATCTAGTTTCAGCTGCTGAATATCCAGTTTTAGCTTTTGAGTGTCAAGTTTCAGCTGCTGAATGTCTAGTTTCAGCTTTTGAGTGTCTTGTTTCAGATTTTGAGTGTCTTGTTTCAGCTTTTGAGTGTCTTAGTTCTTACTCATTTGAGTCTTTAGTCTTGATTCTTGAGTCTTCACTCTTGAGTTTTGATGTTTTTGTTGCCAAGATATCGATTCCATATTGCCTAATGGATAAGGCACTGATCTGCTCTCCCAAAGATCTGCGGTTCTTGGCACCTCCAAGGAGCTACCATCCCCATTGGAGCCAATGTTAGTGTTAGTATTTTAAGCCTTCCACCAGTGACCAAATATTCTCTTACAAATTATTCTTAGGGTGTCAAGGTCAAATTTTGTCATTTCAGTGAGTTTTCAAGTAAAATTTGGTCACTAGGTATTAGGTATAGGGTTTGTTTTCACTCCTTTCAAAGTTTTCCAAATTTTGGTCCATGTCACCATTCAGATGAGTGTACCATAATTCAAAGGGTTGTCATCATCATGTCAAGTTCCAATGAGTCATTTACACCTTGTTCATGTTTCAGTTGTGCCTAGGTAAGGTTCATTTATGCCTCCTAGGCTTTTGAAGGTAATTTCTCTTGGATGGTCAAATCATCAACAAAACTTGTGTCCTAATGTTCATACACCTTCCCCTATCCTTAGTGTAGCTTATTAAACACTTCCCATCACTGATATCCCTCAAATTCCTCATTTTCCCACAAACCCTAGTTTCTTGCTACAATTTGACAATTTTCTAGGCTAAGCCTGTGTTTTTCCCTTTTGGACCCCTTCCCCTCACTCAATATTTGAAATTACACTTTCCCATATTTCCTAACATCCCTCCCTACTCCCCAAAATTTTCTGAAGAATTTTGAATCCCCTTATCCCCTTTATTTCACTTCATTTCGACAAATCCCCTGTTCCACACATCGGGATAGGTTTTACTCAAATGATGTTTTTGAGCAAGAAAAAATGAATTTGTAAAATGTGAGAGAGGTTTTTTTCCATAATAGGCCAAGGAAGAAAAAAATCCTTCACGGTTTGCACAGGTTTCATGGTTTTAGAGAAATTTCAAATTACAGTTTCCTCGGGAGAATTGATGCACCTCTGAAGTGACCTTGGGAAAATCAAGATTTCTCCTAGCTTGGTTGGCCAAATGACTTTCATGATGAGTTAAATGATAAATAGAGACAAATATCTTTCCAATGAGCTCAATTTGGAGTTGAGGAAGACCTTAAAAAGTTGACTGCAATAGCACCTTGCCTTTATGCAGCCTCATTTTTCACATTTTGACCAGTCTTGGGAGATTTGACTTCTGACGGGGCAAATGAACTCCCAATTGAAAATTTTAAGTTTTGTTGGAAAAGTAGACTCAATAAGCTTTCCAACAAGCTATCATAAAACCAATTTGGACATCGGGAAGGCCTCCAAAACTTGATCTAAAAATGGCGCTATGCATAGAATCAATGGCACTACACATAGAAATTTTTAACATAGGCTTTTCCAACAGGTGCATAGTGCCAGTGTCGCTACGCTTTTGATGGAGGCATACTCCTGCAAAATGGCTTACATATTTGGAATCAGGATGAAAAATTATGCATGCTCAAAAATGGCTGAGAATTTTGGACAAGTTTTAGGTCTCCAAAAGGGCAAAAAACACCCAAAAATGCCCTCTCTGCCACTTTTTTGCCACACAGAAAGCAGTCTTGGGAGATTGCATTTTTGGAGGGGCAAATTGACTCCAAATCAAAAAATTCAAGTTGTCCTAGAAATCAGACTCACCAAGATTTCCAATGAGCTATCCTGCAGCTGATTTGGACTTCGAGAAGCCTTCCAAAACTGGCCTGGAAAAAGCGCTACGCATATAATCAGTGGCGCTACGCATAGGAGAGAATTTTGCCAATTTTGCTCAAAACTCAAAATTTTCTCCTAGTTTTCTATTAGTTTAACTTTTTCTCTCTCATGGTCAAATTCATGATGTAAATTGATGTAATTTGATGTAAAAATGATGAAAATTGACTTAAGGAGGTAGATACATCAGTTATAGGTGGTTTTGAACTGAATGAATCAGTTTCAATAGTTTTCGAGGCAAGTTGTTCCACTACCTAGTTTTCAATTCCTAGTTTAGATGTTGTTGAAATAGCTACTTAACTCATGGATTCAACCCCTAATGGCTAGCATAGATGGTTTGATGCCTATATCTTGTATTTTCTTAGTCATTTGTCAAGGTTGGACTCTTGTGGATGCATTGAGCACTATTGTACATCACTTCTGCAGTTTGGCAAGGAAATAAACCAGAGTTTTGCAGCATTTTGTGGGATTCTTGTGGTAATGTGATTTAGCATTGTTTTCTTCTTTGTAATTCAGTTGATCTTATGTTTATGTGTGCCATCATATCTCCCTTTTAGCATAACTAAATGAATCAAGTTTGAAAGGTGGAATTCATTGGTGTTTTAGTGCTCTACCTTGGGGTTTATTTAGTTCTAGATGTTTTATACTATTTGAAGAGGACTCATGACTCTTGCATGCCCTCTCTAGCTCCTCACTAGTCTTTAAACTCATCATTACACTCATTTCAAAGTGCTAAAACACTTGCCTACCTCGCCCCACAGAAACCTCTGCAAATTTGTGTTCATTTCCTGGACCCAAAGCCGCCTTCTCCATCTGATCCAGCAACCAACCATTAAAATCAATCAAATTCCTCTGAGTAAACATACCTAGCCTAAAATTAGTTTTTATATCAGTCATCTCAAGCCTTCCTTGATAAATTTTCATTGAGATTGACAAGGAGAGATCCCTCTCCTGATTTGGTAGGGCTAGCTACCAGGTTAAGCGTGGTTTGATGTTACCCTAGACCTGACTTTCTCAGCCTGAGATAGATTTAGGTTCTAACATCACCCTTTTCACACTTGATCTTTCGAAGTTTGTCCTTCAGTGCCAGCTTCCTCTGATCATTGCTATTCTGATATAAATCTTTCAATGTTTTCCACATTGCATGCAAAGTCTCCTTCCCATGGACGCTCGAAACAAAGTGATATTGAACTCCCTCCAAGAGAATTCTCCTAGCTCTAGCCACACGCTTCTTCGATTCCGTCAGTTGAGTAGCGTCAGTAAGCTTAGGGACTCCTTGATCAATGAATTCCTTAAGGCCGTTATCTTTCAATACTGCCTCCATGTGATCCTTCCAAGCTATATAGTTTGAGTTGCATAAAGGGCATACTCAAGCCTCAAACCATAGAACACCATCGGTGAAATAGATAGGATAAGAACTTGAGATCTATATCCCGAATAATAAACTTCAAATTCCTTCTTCTATATTTTTCTTCCTTGATCACCTATGCTCCGATACCATGTAGAATTTTGTAGAATTTTTCCACAAATCAGCTAGCTCTGATACCATATAGAATTTTCTCTACAAATCAGCTAGCTCACTAATATCATGTAGAAATTTCACCTGCAGATCCAAATGATATATGCAATGTACTAAAGCATAATACTAGATCTACATCTACCATAAACTTAGCGGAAGCTTAATTGAACATGAGCAACATCAAGCATGAACACATATAACTGATAAGAAGGAATCAATCACACATAACAAAAAATATATCACTGGGGAAAACACCAACATAAAACCCCGACTCTTTATTATCAATCAAGTGGAAATCCTCAACAACATACAAAAAGAATCAGCTCAAAAGCTAGCTTGCTTTCTCTATACTCTGATTATCCTGATGATCTTCAATCAAAAGATGAAAATAATGAACTACCTAGGCCTCATTATATAGGCTGAAAATTGGCCTAATCATACCTGTTGTCACCTCAGGTCCACCTACGTAGTCATAGAAGAAAATAGATTTCTTCCTCACGCAAAGAATACTTACTAGAAATATCCTAGCATCTAATAGTACATTGTCCCTCATCTGATCTCAATTGGGTCTTTGTCTGAACTTCCATGCATCAGTTATTCATGAGAAAATACTCAGTTATCAGTTGTCACATGCATGCAAGCATTAAAAAACTGAATATAGAAAATTTAACAACTTGTTAAATAATCTAACTGGACTTGACTAAGTTAAACTAAGTCAATTGATCCTCTCATTATAGAACGAAACCTTATCTCCTTTAATCAAGGGATAAATTCCTAAATCAAGGGAGAAAATAACGACATGATCTCACAAAGACTTCAAGTTTAATTTTCCATAACTAATTAACTCATGGAGATTAATTAATTAATATTTTAAACTGCTGGTAAGACCAAATTCATTTTTACTTCCTGTAGTTAGACCAAGGACTGCAAAAAATAGGAAGGGTCCCAGAAATGCTATTTTTAGAAGTCTTTATTTTTAGTAGTTTCACCTCTCACCCAAGATGGCCAAAATGCTCATTGGCCAAACTGCTATTTTTAGACATGCTATTTTTGGCATATATATTTTTAGCACTTTCTAAATTTAGCATTTCTTGTTGCACATTTTTCAACAAGAAGAATCATAGGTACAGGGAGAATCTCAGGCACCAAGTGAATCACAAATAGAAGAAGAATCCCAGGTGCAGGAAGAGTCAGAGCAGATAGACCTATGAGAGGAATTAGGTCAAATAGGTATACAACAACCCACTATGAGTACTCCCCCTAACTTGCAAACTCCTCTAAATGAGGAGAAAAGCCTCAAAAGGAATAGGGAAGAGGCCACTACATTGGGCAGAGCAACCATACAAACATATGCAGAAACCAACCTAGTCAAAAGGCAGAGGTTAAATCCTATTTGAGAACAGGAATTCACAGAAGAGACAATGGGGGCCACTAGCACAGAAAGAGAAAGAAGTAGGCCCGCCACTCCTTCTGGTGGCATGCTAGAACCTTCCACATTAAACACTCAGATGTTGGAAAGACAACAGAGTGTTCAAGTGTCCTCATTTAGGATGCCAGCTGACAGAGATCGAGACATTAGAGAAAGGTACTAGGATATAAAGGTCAGGAGTGAGAGGCTAAAAGCCTAAACTTATGCACAGTACCTCAAGATGGCACCTACAAACCAAACAAGGCTTATGTCAGCATATGATGTCAAAGAATGTAAGATGCAGATGACATTTGTCAAACCTACCACTCAGCAACCAAGAATAGCAGCTGACTTCAAGAAGATTGATTTTGAAGTGCTACTAAAGGACATACATCCTATTGACCAGATTGAGTTGCAAAAACAGACAGGGGAGATGATTTACTCCACCTTGACAAGGAAAGCCATCACAACTTACCAATTGTAGAATTCCCTAGATAACATATCAGCTCAATTCCAATTGGAAAAGGCCTCTTCATAGGCAAAGGACACCAGAATTAAGTCCTTAGAGGACTTAATGATTGAGTTGGGACATGATCCCAAATATGTGAAAGCAATTGAAAGGTCGATAGAGAAGAAAAATGATGAAATAGATGCTTTGAAGAAGCAGCTTAAGATTCCACCACTGCATCACCCATAGATAGCAGAAGTCCTAGAAACCCAAAATGGATAAGAAGAGCTTATGGACTTGGTCCTAAAGCTAAATGACTAGTTGAAAGAAATAGAGAAATAATTGGACACATTGATTCAGTCCAAACAAAGTGAACTGGCCACCACTTCTACAATTGCCATTCCCACAGTAATAACTGCATTTCCCTCAACACTGGCAGCATCTTTAGTGCCAACAGCTCCACCTGCCACAACACTGCCAGACATAACTGAGTCTACAACAAGGGGTACTTCAACAGAAAAGATAGTAGAGCTAGTGAAGGCCATGGAGGAAATGTCCATCGAGGAAACAGAACTTAAAAGGCTTAAGGAGAAAGTGGCAAGCTTAGAAACTGATTGCAAGCTTGCCCAAATACAACAAAGAGAAGAACATAGAAAACCCTAAGGAAGGGTGAGAAGATTAAGGTCCTAGAGAAGGATCTAACATTACAAAAGCCACTAGGATAGACTAAGGAAATGCTCTAGGCCAATATCATTGACTTCGTCAATGATATTTGGCCATGAATTCAAGTAATATTTGAGCAAACAGAACTGGTGAAAGTGGCCACTGGAGCAATTCAAAAGATAGAGGAAGACCTAGGAGACCACCTTGTGGATGCTAATCAACTCATCCATTTCTTGAACATTAAGAACATGCATGAACTAAATGAGCTTGGTATGGAGGAAAGAACTGAAGCCATCATTGAAGTAAAAAGGTTCTTTCTAAAAGAAACCGTATACTTAACCTGGAGGAAAAATGCCATAACATGCAGGTGGGCATTGACAGATTCATGACAAAGTTTCAAATTTTGAGGGATAAAGGCCTTCCAAGTCCTATGGTCATCCATGACAAACTAATTACCCAATTGGACTACACTGACAGATTAAGGAAATTGGCCAAGGATCAAGCAAGCACTTCAGGCATCGAGGCCTTGCCAATAGAGAAAGTATTGTATGATACTTTAGAGGATCTGTTCTTTTTGGAGCATGAGGTGAAACATCTATTTGTCACCAAACCTAACTTTTTCAAATGCACTGAGGTAGACGAGATCGACAGAAGGATGCTCAATGTAAAGTTACTTGAGGATGAATGGTGGGGAAAAATGATAAATTTACTATAATTACCATAGTAAATCTTAATGGTTGCCAAGTGAAACAAATGAATAGGGTTAAAGAGTAACAGGTTAAAGAGTATCAGCAATAGACTAAAGACAAATATGATTCCAGCATACAAATGTCAGCCAGCTTGAAAGGGCTCAAATTCAATTGCAACAACCAACACTACCACAATAAAAGGGACAACATGATGTAGTTTTCCCTCTGTCTCTATCTTCATGCTTGAAGATATTTTTATTTCCTTAATTAAATCTCAAAATGTTATGAGTTATTTTGTAATATTTTTTGTATAAATACTTCCCATTTCGATGTATTTACGGTGGATTCAAAGAAATTTATGTAGACTTGTATCTAAAATCAAAGTGCTATTGTATCAAGACTGGATTGGCTCGCTGGATCATGGAATAAATTTCAGACATTTTACAGGAATCTTGTGTTAAGCAAAAATCAAATAAGTATTCTCTCATGTGTATTATTGTTTTTCCTTATGTTTATAAATAATCATATGTGTTTCTATGAAATCTAAATGGTAAACTAGGAATGATATTTTAGAACTTACTTTAATGCACTCTGTCTTGACTATTTACCTTCTTAATGTTTTCTGCTAAACTATTTTAGTTAGGGAATTCTTAATTGCTCTTTGTTGATGATCACCTTCTGTTCCTCATTATGATCTTGGTCTAAGGATTCTTCATTGCCCTTTTACCCTGGTTAGAATCATTCCATCCATCAACCCTTTGAAGATTTGCCTTTTTCTTTGCTAGCCTGCCCTATAAACAATCCCTTTAATGATCTAGTCTAGTTAAGCTATCCTTTGATTAACTCCATAGCCCAATGGCTTAAAGACCTAGCTGTATCCATCTGTTCCAAGAATTCCACCACCTACCATTCAATCAAAATCAAAATCCTCATGAATACTAAGAACTAGACTAAAATGTAATAAAAACAAAGTTAAATTATAAAGAGAGAGCCCTCTCTGGACTTAGGTTGGCTAGAACCCGAGTCTAAAAGATTTGGTTTGTGGTTACCTCGAATTATTCCTTCTTTTAATAACTTCTAGGAAAAACTTCTGAGTGATAACACCTTCCAGTGAGCATGCCAAGCTTATTTGGGAGGTGCACTATAGTCAGGTACTAGGACACTTTGGTGTGGAGAAGACTATGGTTGTACTAAAAAAGTACTTTTATTGGCCCAAACTCCGACTGGTTGGGAAATATATCAGATCCTGCACTGGCTGTGCCATCTCTAAGCCAACCATCAAGAAGCAAGGCCTTTACAATCCTCTGCCTACTACCAGCTAGCCGTGGGAATCCATCTCCATGGACTATATGCCTGGCTTCCCTTCTACTAAGCATGGTAATGACTTTGTATTTGTTTTCGTGTACAAATTTTTTAAGATGGCTATATTGGTGACCTGCAAGAAGAGTATCACAGTAGAGGACACTGCCAAACTCTTCTTTGAACGAGTATGGGTACATTTTGGGATCTCGCAGACCATTATATCAGATCGGGATAGCAGGTTCCTGAGCACATTTTGGTCAAGCCTCTGGAAGAAGGTCGTCAATAGGATGATAGTGCACATACTACCCATGTACAACTCTAAGCATACTCAAACCTGGGATGAAAGTCTTCCATATGTGTAGCACAATTATAATAGAGCTCTCCATAGCTCTACTAGTCGCAGTCCCTTTCAACTGGGTCTAGGATTTCAACCATTGTGTCTGATTGAAGTTGCCATGCCTCATGCATTTACGTAGAAAGAATCCACACATGTACTTTCCGAGGCTGATAAAGCGATCAAATTTATTGAGCGCATCCAACAAATCCACCATTAGGTTCATGACATCCTGGAGAAGTCAAATGCTAAGTACAAGAAGCTACATGATCAACATCGGGTGCCACACGGGTTTTAGGTGGGTGACAAAGTTTGGTTGCATCTGCAGAAAGAACACCTTACTAGAGCCCATCAGAAGATTAGACCACTTCGATATGGTCCTTACACCATTACGAAAGTTGTGGAAGATAATGCATTTGAGCTCAAATTTCCTCCATTCCTTGGTCAGCACCTAATGCTCAATCTGGACCACCTTCGACCATACATCCCACCATTACTGGACACATCAGACATTGCAGAACAATTCAAACCAACAGAGTTAAACCCAGAATGCATCAAACAAGCCACAACTAATCGGATTATGGACACACACGTCAAGAACAATTGCCAATAAAATATCCAACTATATTAGGTTGTCAAAGTTGGCCAATTCCTGCACTAAGGCAAGTGGCTCACTAGGGACTAGGTTCAACAAAACATTCCTCACCTCATGGAGGCTCTGCATGCAATGGGGACCATTGCTTCCTAAGGGGGAGGAATAATCTAGGTGGATATTGGTGGCCACCCACCTATCCCACCTAGATCTCCAGCCAGTTTCTTTTGTTTCCTTGTTTATTTCAACATTTACTGTTTTTAGCAATTTTTCATGTCCTGAACGTCCGGAGCAGTTTTGACCCCCCCAAACGACATTTTTTGAGGTCTGTTGTAGGCCCATAGTTATAGGCAAGGGCCTGTGGTAAAACCTGTAGCACTCAGAGAGACCTTTTCAACAAGGTATCATACATGCCAAGTAGAGATAATATGACCAAGTTATGACCCCGATAATTTGGCTACGTAACTAACCCCAACGGGGCTCACAAACTCTTAGCGTTACATCTCTTGGGGTTAGGGTTTTGGTTGTTTAGGGTTTTCTCATGTTTTTCAATAATAAATAGGCCCTTGAGCTTCATTGTAACACAGTTCAGAGGCATGTAGCCGCCACATCTCTTCTCAGAGATAAGCTACCATTGCTCGAGCTAGTCTTATTTCCATTCTATTTGTAAGCATATTTCAATATTTGATATTAATGAAATGAAGTTTTATTTATGATATGTCTTTGTATTTATGGTTATATATGTAATTTGTTGCGTTCCTATTTAAATTTGGATCAGCGTGGCCTTGGAGGACCTTCCTATATATTTAATGACTCATACAAAAGTGTAATATGCCCAAGAAGGGTCCTTCATAGATGACATAGACTCAAATTAAATTTTATGACTAGATGACAAATCCTAAAGGCTCACAATGGGAGCCATCACTAAAAGAAAATTCCTTTCTCATGAAACTATTGTAGAGTCTACAACCACCCTCCAAAATTTTTCCTTAGTTTCGTTTTGGAGCCTCCCTACCAACCATCCCTAGAAGCATGTCTTGCACTGTCAAGTACATAAGCTTCATTGGTTTTTAAGTGGATTGCTAGCTTATGCATGTCATTTTGCTTCACTCCTTTCATAGGCTGCCATTCCAGACTTAAGATAGTTGCTGGCTGAGTAGCTTCCTCAGAAAATTATGCAATTCTGGAAGGGAACCAACCTTCCTTCCAAAAATTACGCAAATCTAGTGGGCAACCTGCTGGTCTCAATAATTGTGCAATGCAGTTAGATAGGCTTCCTTGAGGAAATTGCGCAATCTGGCTGGGCACTGCAACTCATCCCATAAATGTGCAATTTTGGGCATCAGTCACTTGCTGACCCCAGAAATTGTGCAAATACCTCTCTTAGTCTTGCAGGATGTTGCATGTGCCTTCACGTTGACTGGTTCGACCTAGGACCCAACAAACTTGATTTGAATGCGTGGGTTGCTTTTCTAGAACTAGGAAAAAGAAACACAAAAAGGAGATCCCTAGATTTTAGGAATCTATTTTAAACATCTGGAGGTTATATTCAAAGATCGTTTTAGAAACTTTCCTCCAAGTGTTGCTTTTTCCTAGATTTGTGGCATGAGCGTCATGAGCCTCAAATTTATTTATTCGATGCTTTAGATCTCATTCTTCCCATCAATCTTGGAGCTATGACATCCCACAACACATCTAGGAGTCTTTGGCACATTCATCTAAGCTATTTTCAGGTAAGTCTACTTCACTTGTCTTTTGCAACATTTCCATCGCTTTTTGTGTTTTGGCTTGTGTGAGTGTTGTCTGCTTGATTTCTCTAAATGCTTGATGTCATTTGCATGCATGCTAGCCTGTGCAAGCACCATTTTAGTCTTTATTTGCATCTCAATGTTGTCTCATGCATAACACTATTTTGCACGGATGGTCACCGATTCAGTGAATCATTTCACACACATGCATGTTTTCCCATTTTCTGGATCTTGCATTTGTTGTTTGCATGCATGATCATTCACTCTTGCCTACACTTAGTTTTTACATGCATTTAGATATTCATATGTTTTCAGTCGCTCGTCGGCAGGTTTGGGCAACCTTGGCCTTGGCCTTGCCTTACTCGGACAACATTGCACATTTCTGAGAGGGAAGGCTCTACCTTCCTCCAAGAAAATGTGCAAATATAGCCAGGCACTGTCCTCTAGGATTGCTTTACGCAATTTTGAGAGGAAGTGTCTGCTGGCCCAAAAAATTGCGCAATGTAGTCCCTGGGACTACATGCTTTGCTGACTGAAATTGCGCATTGTTTAATCTCAGCACCTAGCAGGTTAGACTGGATTGTGCATTACGCAATTCTAGTAGTCAACTAGCCTCCCAGCAGTCAAGACTACCGTTTACGTAGTTTCGATAGTCAGTCTCTCGTCCTCCCAGTGAAAATTGCGCAATCCTTGCCAGCAGTCTCCCGGGTATGTTGCATGTCAATCCTTGCATGTTTGTTTTCAATTGACAAATTTCTTGCTATGCATGTCGCCATGTCTCCAGGTATAGCAGGTGTTCATCTGTCTCTCTGCAGTTCAGGTTCAATGGCCTACAAGGGAGCAAGGTCAAAGGACACCAAAAGAAGTGCAACTGGAGAAGCAGTTTAGCAAGTGTCTATGAGTTTGCCGATTTATGAAGACACCAAACTGATCGTAGACAAAGACATCAAGCTAAAATGGCAAGACATTAATGATGCATTCTCAGGCACATTTGAGGAAGATATTGAAGACCGAAGGGTCTATGTGAACATTCAAAAGTCCGACTTGTACCAGATTGCATTCAGATATCCCGCATTTCCATGCGCAGACATGATACATTGGATCATTTCGCACACTGATACCGAGATGATGGTGTTAAGTAGTGTCAATGGGACATAGATTGCTACCTTCTGGGCACAAGACAATTAGTAGATGTACCACTTGCTGAAGCCAGTGATCACAATGGAGACACCCTTCAGTATACCCAACAACAGTGGAAACTCCAAGGATATCTTGAAGAGTTGGGTGAAGGAGCCAGCCAAGTTCAGGATGACACTCAACCAGATTTACAAGATGAAAATACTACGGAAGGCATATCATTACTTGGTCATCTTTGCATGCCGCTTATATGGCCAAGAGAGCACGAGGACCATCCCACAAAGTTGGGTGATCGAGTTGGACCAACTGGACAGTGAAGGCAAAGAATGCAAATGGTTCGACATGTTGGCTCACAGGCTGAAGGAACAAGCAACAGGAGCTCGACAGCCACCCAAAGGTCAGTAAGAAAAAATATACATATCTGCATACATCTTGGATGCAATCTGTGTCCATCAGAAGTTCCCGGGTTTGAAGTGGACATGGACATCAGCAGAAACCTCTGTAAACACTTATTGCAAACTATTTTATGAATGCAGCTTCCGTGGAGTCATCACATAGTTGTTAGACCATATTTTCACACCAGTGTACAAGATGATATTTGAGCAGGATCCACCTTGCATGTCGAAGGCAACAATGGAGGCACTGATCGACATAGCGGATTGGTGTGCCTCACCTTGTGGCACATTCATATGGATGTACAGTGCAGAGAAGCCTCCGCATGTTTTACCGAAGTTTTCCATGGACAAGCTCTTCATGCAAGAATTTTCGTACCACATCTTGACAAGATTGTCAGCTAGATTGCATAAGAAGAAGAAGCCACCTTGGCCCACTCTTTCGTTGCAAATTGGGTTGTACGAGATACAAAATCTCAAGCATGCAGATGCTGAGATAGAAGAGTTCAAAATATTTACTTTAGACCCCAGAAGCTTCAATCCGTACGCCCCACATTGTTTTGTAAAGGATCACCGTGCGAGAGTGCAATTACCTTGGATCCATGAGGCATGTCATTAGGTTAAGGAATGTTGAAATTTCTAAGTCTGACATGTTGGAAATCCCTACTGCATTATCTGGTTTATTTCATCTACTTGCTTATTCCATTAAAAAGTTATTTATACATATAAATACTGAAAATAAACACAAATGCAGCCTTAACTCATATACAGATCAACAATTGAAATACTATACAAACACATAAGGGACACCATTATTTTTGGAAAATCTTCCCCGAAAAAACTCAATGCGGGAAAACTAGTGCAACCGTTTTGAGGGTTTTATTATTATGCATATTTCTTGAGTACAACTAAGGTGCCAAACTGGCTCATGCAAAAGAGATTGTTACATGATAGTAATACCTCTTCTTGGAGATAGATATTCAGCAAGTCTACCCCACGAAAATCCTTCTGACGCTTCTCCAAGGCTCTGTGTTAGCCCTGCTAGCCTCAACATAGCTCTAGAACCGTCTGCATTAACTTTTTGCCTCTCTGCATTAGCCCACCAGCCCCCTAAGTCTCTACGCAGTCTCTTGCTGCCTCTGCATGGCTCCTGCTGCCTCTGTGTAGCTCTGGTTGCCTCTGCGTCAACCTCTTCAGTCACTATGCTAACCCTATGGAAATATCTCCACCTCTATACTATGTACTCACTGCCCCTCACTAAAACATATCACTTGTTGAAATTTTCTCAGCAAACCCCGCTCCAGAAAATCAAACTGACTGATCAATCTTGGTGTGTCTCCAACTAACCCTCAAGCCTCCTCTTATACTTTTTTTTGTTGAGTCTTCAATGGCTGAGATTAAGCCTCTAATCAATGGCTAAGATTAGATTTGGCTTCATCCATGTCATTTAAAACATTCTCACCCAGTTTTATATTAATACCCATTAATATTTTAATTTTCCTAAGTTTAGACTTAGGAACTCCATTAAAAATATTAATTATTTTAATATCTCTCTAATCGGGTGGAATTTCCCCAAACCATTTATGGGTCTTGGATATCTCATGTGCTTTAGCCTCCACCAATTTTCATGGCTAGAGCACATCTGATGCTACCACAAATCAACACTCCTTATTAGCGAGGAATGTGCTCTAGTAATGCTCCACTGCTAAACATCACGCTGATCCTTTCGCACCGGTACCTGTGCTAATGCTTGGCCTGCTGCCCAACATCCATTGCACTGTTGCTTCCTATATTTCTGCCCATGGATCCTCCACTGCCACTTCTACTTATGTACTGCAACTCCCTCTCAACATGCTGCTCATGCTACCAATAGCACTGTCACTGCTAACTGCTACACTACAACTTAGTTACCGAGATGTAAGTAATTGATCTAACCAAATCCCAAGATTGTTGTCAATCTGGAAGACTCGTGATGCTGAATCTACCTCTACTACTATCCAGTGCTCCCTCTGCTACCTCTGCGCTATTGCAAACACCTGTGTGCCTATTGTACTGCTACAACCTCCATTGTGCCTCTGGCACTGCTGCAAACACCTCTGCGCCTCTCGCACTGTTGCAACCCCCATGCACTACTACAGACCTCCACACTCTAGCGTTGCCTTGTCACTCCATCACATCTTGCTTCTTCCCGACATTCGTCATCCTGCTACTATCATTCGGGGCTCCTGTAGCCAGATATGATCCAAGAGTTTGGGAACCTCAAGGATCCTACCCCTCATCTTCTACAATCCTCCTGAATACAACTCGATGTCTCCCTACCTTTGAATCTCTAGAGGTGCATGGGCACTCATGGCACAGTCGTCATCAGTCTCAACATCTTTCTCCACCTTAGTCGGAGCTGCCTTGGAGTCAAAAGCCTCTCCCTTATTCTTCTTCCTGGGACACTAGGTTGCATAATGACCCATCTCCCCACAATGGAAGCACTTCACCTTGGATATATCCTTCTTCCTCTTCCCCTGTTGTCCCACAGATTCCAGAGCCGCATCCTTCTCCTCCTCCTCTTTCTTGATCGAACTCCTTTGCTGGTACTCTTCGCCTTCATCAACTGTCTGATCTCTTCTTGGTGAAGAGTTTCCCACATATCTTCACATCCTGGAAGAGTAGCTCTACCCAAACTGCCCTGGAAAAATGTCTCCCACTCCTTGGAGACTACATTCAGGGTTGTCCTCACCATGAACTCCTGATCCAACGTGGCACCTATGGAATTAAGTTAGTCTCGAATCTCCTGCGATCTGAGGAGGTATAGATCTATCTACTCCCCCTTCTGCATCTCATACAACCGCAGCTGATTCTCTAATAGCATCTTACATTGCATGGAAGTGCCCTTATACAAAGTCGTCAAAGTATCCCACATCTCCTTTGCCGTGTTATTTTCGGCAATATGTGGTATGACATGGTCCTTGAACCCATCAAGGATTATGCACTTTTCCCTTGCCATTACATCCTCATACTTCTCATTATTAGTTGGATCTACTGGGATAGCCATGGTTCTCAAGGCGAAGCCCTTGATGTGATGTCTATCTAGGATTGACAGGATCCTGGCCTTCCAGATGACAAAGTTGGAATCCCCATTTAACCTGTCCTGATCCCTTAGTCTGTTCACTGCCATCTCCACTCCTCTTCTGGACTCCCTTTGAGTCTCGACTTCCCTCCTATAATTTCTCTCCTAGACTCCCTCTGAATCTCAATTTACCTCCTGGAAATCTTCCCGCCAAATGTCGAACTGATCCTCTCTAATCCTCTTTGTAACTGCAACTCAGGTCTAGATTTCTTGGCTAGAAATCCATCAAGGTAGCAACTCCCTCTACCTTGGTTTTGTCCCATTAGGTACTGTTCTGCTTCGATAGAAATAACACCCCACCAGCTTCCCAATCCACAATCTTCCCACAACTCCCTAGACCCCGACAATTCAAGAAATTGAGCCTTCCAACTCTACGCAATCCTGGAAAAGGAAAAATCACTCCTCTGGCCAATTGTGTCAAGCCTACCTAGTTGAGTAGGACGATGTGGCTCTTCGTGAGCCTCTTCTGCCTCTCTCTATCTCTGCGTTAGCCCTCTCTCTGACCCAAAATGATGATGCAGGCCCTCTGCATCACTCCTTCTTTGTTGCCTTTTGGAGCAACTATGTCTCTTGGGACAACTACTACTGCTGCAAATTTCCGATATCATTGATGCCTTTAGTCCTCTTGTGATTTGCAACTTTCTAAGCCTGACATGTTAGAAATCCCTACTGCATTATCTAGTTTATTTCACCTACTTTTTAATTCCATTAACAAGTTATTTGTACATATAAATACTGAAAATAAACACAAATGCAGCCTTAATTCATATACATATCAACAACAAAAATACTAGACAAACACACAAGGGACACCATTATTTTTGGTCAATCATCCCTGAAAAACCCAATGCGGGAAAACTAGTGCAACAGTTCTGAGGGTTTTATTATTATGTATATTTCTTGAGTACAACTAGGGTGCCAAACCGGCTCACCCAAAAGAGATTGGTACACGACAGTAATACCTCTTCTCGGAGGCAGATATTTAGCAAGCTAGCCCCACGAAAATCCTTTTGGCGCTTCTCCAAGGCTCTACATCAACCCTACTAGCCTAAGCGTAGCTCTAGAAACCTCTACGCCAACCTTTTTCCTCTCTGCGTCATCTCTCTGGCCTTCTGCATTTCCCACACAGGCCCCTCAGCCTCTGCGCAGTCTCTAGCTACCTCTGCATGGCTCCTGCTGCCTCTGTGTAGCTATGGTTGCCTCTATGTCAGCCTCTTCAGTCATTGCGTTGACCCTCTGGCACTATCTCTGTCTCTCTACTATGTAATCACTGCTCCTCGCTGCAACATATCACTTGTTCGAATTTTCTCAGCAAACCCAGAAAATCAGACTGACTGATCAATCTTGGTGTGTCTCCAATTGACCCTCAAGCCTCCTCTTATAATTTCTTTTAGTCTTCAATGGCCGAGATTAAGTCTCTAATCAACGACTAAGATTAGATTTGTCTTGATCCATGTCATTTAGAAAATTCTCACCCAGTTTTATGTTAATACCCATTAATATTTTAATTTTCCTATGTTTAAACTTAGGAACTCCATTAAAAATATTAATTATTTTAATATCTCTCTAACTGGGTGGAATTTCCCAAACCATTTATGGGTCTCGAAGATCTCATGTGCTTTAGCTTCTCCACCAATTTTCATGGCTAGAGCACATCCTATGCTACTGCAAATCAACAAGGAAGACCCATGGAGATATTGTCACAACTTCTCCAGACCCAATGAACCGGTCAGCATTGCTGCGGAATGGTTAGCGAAGCAGTGTGAAGTAGGATCTAGGGGAGTGTTATAAATATCAAAAGTAGAGGGTAACATACCTACGTGTGACAAAGGCAACTGAATGATTGTTGGCAGTGTAGAGGTAGAACAAAGCTACAAGTTCATAGCAAATCCACTCGTGGAGAAATCAACTTTGGAGATAGAGGCAAAGAGGTGACAACACGACAAGAGGACCGCGCAAAGGCAAAGAGATAAACAAAGGATGGAGGAAACAATGAAGGAGTTGCAAGAGTTGAAGGAGCAACTCCGAAAAGAACAAGATTTGCACAGACATGAGAAAGACAAAGTATTCCAGATTTGGTATCGTGCATAAGGCAGTTGGCCATCTCAACGGTTGGAAACAACGTTGTGCTAGGAGAGCACATATCTTGTCAAACTTTCATACTATTGTCGACTACATGCAAACATGGAAAATGAGATACAAGGGACCCCTATTACACTTGTCCAAGATAATGAAGCCCATGGCGGTTGAGTTGAAGGAATGCATCCGGCGTCAGATTTGGAACTATGAGGAACTCGCACAGCTCGTCACTAGTTTGCAGGCTTCCCATGTATGGGTGTTCAAAAGCATGGATGTTATTGTGAATGCGCATGCGATACCATCTATTGGGGCACTCATTGAGGCAAAGACAAAGAATCAAGTCCGACGAGAGCTGGACACGTACTTTGATGAGTTGATGCACATAGCCACCAGTGTAGAATTGGAGACTAGTGCAGACACTATGCATCAGTATGTCGCTGGTTCGGCCACACTCAAGACAATGATGTGCATGTTATCATACAAGTTGGACAGAGGAGCCAAATCAGTGTACACAAATGCAAAAGAGGCAAGAGTTTGTTTCTAGAAGGATGTCACCACAGAGTACGCAGACACCATCGCAGACTACCAATCTTGGCGTTAGTTCACTATCGTCGACCATCATGAGGATGTCGAAGAGTTCGTCTTCCCGCAGTTGTCCGAGTCTTAGTGATGTCTTGCATGCCTTGCTCAAGCCTATTTGGTCTCACATGGTAAATGTGTAGATTGTATGTAACATCTTGTAAAGTGGAAGTTCAAGTGTCGATAGTTGAATGTAACAGTCATGGAGTAGTTGAAGAGTCACGAGGGTAGGTGAACAGTCACAAAGGGGAATGTCAAGGGTCACCCCACCCTTTTCTATTTATAGTACCTCATAACTCTTTGTATAGGCTTTTGGTTAGCCAAGCTTCCAATAGGAGTTGTTAGAGTCGGTGTGGTCAGTCCTCCGTCAGAGATCAAAACTCTTTATGCATTTCATTTTTAGGTGTCCCGCTCCATTCACTCAGCTACATTCTGCTAGGGGCATGCCATAATCTGACGGAAAAGGTCATGCTAGTCACTTCCCCTCATGTCTGGCTCCTGCTGGATCAGGTCTTTTTTCAATGATCACCAAACTCCATGACAGTCAAGGTCTTGTCCTTTAAAGGAAAAAAGTCATTTTCGATAGTTAGGTTTATGGATTCATCAATTTTGTCTTCAATCATGTCCAATAAAGCCATGCAGGCCAGAGTGAGGCCCTTACAAAGTTATGATTCAGAGAGTTTCATCATCATGTTGATAGACTTTGACTCTTCTTCAAAACTCTGTTTTGAAGAAAAGTCAAATAGTGTCATTGGTGATAAAATTTGCAAAACAGTCATCAGTTGATTTCTTCAGATGCAGTCATGTTTTTCGTGGCCAAATGTCTGGTCGTGCAATCCCTGCAAAGAGTGCCGAAAATTTCATCATTTGAGCTAAAATTTCAAAGGGAAAGTGAAAACCAGTGTTGGTTTAAGTCAGTGAAAAAGTGTCAAAACATAACATTAGAAAAATGGGTTTTTGAAGAAGCAAAAATTTAACCCATGCCTTCCAAGTCTTTATATACAAGTTTCCACCAAAATCAAAGCCATTGTGCAAATCAAGTTGATAGGGAGACATTGCAAAGTGTTTGAGAGTGCATCGTGCATGTTTGAAGCAAATTAGGAGGCAGTTTTCAGGGCGTGGCGCATATACACAGGGGCGCGACGCATACAGAGGGCATGACGCACAAAGAGCCACCCCTCAGTGCATTTTTTCAACCTGTACGGTGCACACCCAGGGCACGGCGCACTCGGTTTGGCGCGCGGCGCACACCCACAAAGGGCCAAAACCGTGCCAAATTTCCTCAAATTTCTTGTGAAGCCCCTCAAATTGACAGGTAGGCTCTATGTCATCGCTTGCTTATCAAAGTTTATGAATGTTATGGTGGTTTATGGCTATGTTTAATTGCCACAAAACTCATGAAACCAACCACTCAAAAACATCAAAACCATGGTGGCTAGGGTTGCAAAATTGTGGTGTTAGAGGCCAAGGTTCCATTTTCACCGCTCATTCTTCCCTTGCTTGCCATTTTTCCCTATCCCCCTTTCTCATTTTTCCTATTATCCCTACCCTAAAACACTACCAAACCCTATCCCCTATCCCTCCACTCTTTGGTCAACATAACACCCCAAAACCATACCCTATCAAATACCCAAACCCCCTACATATCCCTAAACAAACTTCTTCCCATAACCCCTATTCCCATCATATTACTCCCCTCCTAATACTCCATTTTTTTCATTGTTTCCCTTGGTGGCAGATATCACAAAAGCACCCAGCTTCACACCATCATCAAAGGGCAGCCTCAGTACAGTACACACAGCAGTCATGGCATCAGAGCATTCAACAGAATATGAGATGGAGACACAAAGTGACTCATCCTCGAAAGAACAGGCTCCCAGGAGACATCACAAGAGTGACAAACATGTTAGGGATGAGCCCACTACACTCACTGAATTACAGGCTTGCCTCTTGCCATGTCATGCTTCCAGCACCTATCATGTTTTGAATTTTTTCAAAGGGTGGCTAATGTTAGAGTTCATCATGAGTTGGCCCGTCTTTTTATGCTTCACCTACATGGAGGTTAGTCTATCTTGGCCGAGGTCACCTTCACATTGACACCTGAAACTATCTCAGTGGCAACAGGCATACCAAATGTTGGAGAATAGTGCCATAAGAAAAAGAAGGTGGATAGGCAACACTATGAGCCTTACATTAAGGCCAAATTCTTGAGTCAGCTCACAAGAGCCTTCCCATTCAGATATTTGAAAGATGAGTATTCTCCACTCATGCAACTGATCATGAAATACTTTAGCTGTGAGGGGAGGTTCTCTCGTCTATATGCCTATCACATCAGGTTGCTCATGCACTTTACCAGGGTGAGGATGATGAACCTCCAATTTTTCATTTGCAAGAACATAGAGAGGATGAACACCTTCATGCAGCGTAAGACCCCTAAGCAGCAGCTTAACAATGTTTATCACTTTGCTCTTATCCGGATTTTGGTGGATCATTAGTTGGGATTGCAGGGCATTGCTTGGGAGGACTTCATCTCCCGTGACCTCTTTAGCACTTCACAGGTACTATCAGAGGAAGAGCATGAGATAGGTGGTCCTTCTCATCAGTATGAGCACCATGAGACCACGACTATGCCAGTATTCGTGACATATCAGAGAGGCAGTAGGCACTTGTTTACAGCAGCAAAGCGTGTGTTATCTCCACCCGGGGTGGAAAGGGCCTCGCTTCCGGCATCGACTACACAGGTACAGGACAAGGGCAAGAGGCCCATGCATGATGAGGGGCCATCAGGTGAACAGGAGGCCGACTTCATCCTCATTCACGATGATGATGCAGATGTGGAGAGTGCCTGACTTAGGATGACCATTCAGGAGCAGAACACGGAGATGAAATACTTGTCACTCAATGTGGAGAGGGCCAAATGGATCATCAGGTATCTGGAGCAGAGGAACAAACAACTTGAGGACCAGCATGAGATCATGGAGCTGCAAAGCATCCTTGAGAATAGGCAAGCTCCCAACAAAGGAGGATCGAGCTCACTACCTTGGAGCAAGAGATCAACAATGACCGTGAGTCTTGGCTCGAGCAGATCAACATACACCTTCAGAGACTGCTGGAGAAGGCTGACAGAGACAAAACCATACTGAGGAGGATGGTTTATCATTACAGGGCACAAAACTTGAGTTCAAAGGCTCGAATAAGGAGCTTGAAGGCAAAATTGAGCAGAGCAACCAAGAGACAAAAGAGGTAAAAAGAGCAAGATCGGCTTCGAATCTTGGCTGAATCCTCTGTGGTCCAGGATAGTGCCTCTTAGAGAACCTCCAGCCCAAATTTCAAGAAATTTGGGGCAATTTGTCACATGGTAATTTTTTGGTCACAACAGAGGCGCTTAGGATTGGGAGCTCCAAATTGCAAATGGCTTTTGGATTCAGCATGCAAAATCATGACTACTGGTGATTGGAAAAGAAATTTGGGCATGATTTGAGTCTCCAGGAGGCCAAAAACACCCAAAAAATGGCCTCTTTGCCCCTATTTTGACACACAGGAAGCAGTCTTGGGAGAATGAAGATTTGGAGGGGCAAATGAGAACCAAATTAAAAAATTCCACTTGGGTTGGAATGTAGTCAGGCCAAGCTTTCCAACAAGCATATTTGGGCACATTTTGGACTCCTGCAAGTGCCTCAAAATAACCTCCAAAGTGGCACGATGCATATAAAATTTGGCGCGGCGCATATAGGAAAAAAGGCCAAATTCACCTCCGTTTCGCGAAATTTCGATTCGCGACTTTCCATAAGTGGGCCCGCTCATCTACACTTCAGTTTTTCAGCACATAATACAAAGTTTAAAGTATTTTCACTCCAGATTGGCTTCTATCCAAGTGGCAAAGGAAGGCGAACGGTCACACAAAGCCATTTGTCATGTTTGTAACGCTGCACCTATAGCTAATGGTTGGCTTTCCACCTCCATTTTGTAATGATTCGAGAAAATCCCCAACCCTTGGGCGTTCTATCTCCTCATGGTACATTCTATATATTGTATGCAAACTATTTGCAAAGGGTTGGTTGGCTTGTAACTTCTGGGAGTCTGTGGGAAAGAAACTATGTTTCTTCATTGTATATTTTGACAAAGGATTTAATGAAAGGCAGCGACTCTGTTTCATGAGATTCATGTGGTTGTGAGTGTAGAAAATGTGTCTCTTATGTTTCATATGTATTTCGTTATGTTTCATAGTTCATTTCATATTCATTTCTAGTGAAATTTTCTAAGTTAGATAAGGTAGAATTCAATTTTATTGCTCTGCCTGTGGGAAAATTTCATGTTTAGTGTTCTTTCTTCTGTTGAAAAGGATCCATGTGTGTATGCCATTTTCACCCTCCTAAACAATCTCTCCATTACGCGATATTTCAAACTAAATTGCTAGACTTTTTGCCTATCTTGCCTCACGAAGTAATCTGTACCTTTGTATTTCATCCTCTGCTCATTGCTGTCCGTTGGTCCCATACCATCCCAGAATCACAGTCATTCATAAAAATCGTTTTTTGTATCCATATTTACTTACTAGCCTAAGATCAATATTTCACTGTAAGTCATCTTAGGCCATTTCATTTACTTATTCGTCGAGCATGACTCGGAGAGAGCCCTCTCCTGTTCTGGTAGGGCTAGCTACCAGACTGAGCATGGTTTGTGGTTACCCTGAATTTTGCCTTCCTTCAGCCTAAGGCAGATTTAGGTGCTAACATAGTGGTGACTCCACTGGGGAACGAAATCAAATCCCCTTACTTCTTAATAATTCTAAGCTTTCGGATGATAAGTTTAGGATTGGATAGGCTAAGTAAATTGGTTGTGTCCTTTGATTTTTCTCAATAGCACACTGGCTTCTAGAAGATATACCAAGGCTAATCCAGATCCAAACCCTCTGCATATCTACGAAAATCCCAATTTGATTTCAAGAATTCGTCATCAAGAGAGCTTTATATCTCCTGTGTTCAAATCCCAATCATGCCCAAATATTTTTGAGTATATTGAAGAGCTAGAGTTTGATGAGCAGTTTGAATTATCATTGTTTAAAACCAAATCCGAAAGGGCGGTTGACTCTACTGTCCACAATCCACAGTTTCTTGTAGCCTTGGAGATGGAAAGGGCTAACCGGTCGATTGATAACTACATTGTATCTCAGCTTCAAACTCTAATTGCTAGCCCCTTACAAACGGTGCACACTCCTCCAACACCTCCAAGGCCAAATCCACCAAGAGTGATGGCTGCCCGTTTTGCACCCCTTGTTCTGCCTCAAGTTTTAGATGATATGCCCGCAGATTATCAAAGCAAAATCCTGTTTTTTGATGGCACCCCTAATGGCATTACTGCTCAACAACATGTGGACATAATGGCAGATTTCTATGAACTTCATGAGATCGATGCGAAGAATGTGGCAATGAGACTTTTTGTACATACATTTGCAGGTGAAGTGCGGAAATGGTTTAGAGGTTTGTCGGCTGCATGTATCGCTACCTTGGCTGACCTACAAAGACAATTTTTAAACCGCTGGGAAGTGAAAAATAATCCTCTTCAAATTCTGGCCGAATATGAGCAAATCAAAAGAAACGCTGGTGAGTCGGTCCAAGACTATTGCATTAGATTCAATTCAGTTTATAACGAAATTCCAGATCATCTAAGGCCACCTGTGGGACTAGCCATGGTGAAGTTCCCGGATGGTTTTGATGCTGACATGGCTTATCAATTAAGAGAAAGAGAACCGACCATAATGGAAGACATGCAGAAGATAACGGTCAGCGTTGAAGCAAATCTGCTGACCAAGAGGGCTAGAGCAAAAGCAGAGAAGAAGGTCACCGTAAAAGAAGAATCTTCCTCGGTAGATCAGCTACTTCGGAAGGTAGAGCAAATGCTTGAAAGGGTGAAACTTGACAAACCAGAGCCACAAGTTAGAAATCCTAACTTTCGTGGTCAACAACAACCACAATATAGAATAAGACAGAGAGATCAGCGAGCCCAAGAGCAGACAACACAATAGCCAGTACAGACACCTTTGCAACAAAATTTTGTGCATGGACCGGAATCAGATGAGGACGGGAATATAATAGGTCAAGAAGACCACCTCTTTACTCCAGATGATTTGCCTATTTATCTCAGTGAGGATGAGGTGTATGCAGAGAGTTCGGTTGTACACAAAGACGTAGATTTCATTCTAGCAAATGATACCATCTTAGAGGAAGAACCAGATGAGTACCAAAGAGGCTATATGAATGCTCTATTCGCCCAACAGCAGCGATATTCCCTTAGAAACAAAGATGTGCCAGTCAAACCAATTCAGAAAAGGAAGGATGTTGAAGCATCAAAGAATGATTCATCAGTTGCACAAAGGAAAGGAAAGGAGGCAGTTGATCCGGAGAGCAGCAAATCACCATCAGCAGAACAATCACATCAGCAAGTTGCATTGACAGAAAAGGAAAGGAAAGAAATCGCAGTCAAAGAGGTAGAAAAGATTCCCACTTTTAATTTAGAGAATGAGATTTCTAAATTAAAGGTATCCATTCCCTTTACTGAAATAATGAGGAACAACAGTTATAGAGGACAAGTATCTAAAATGTTGAATTTGGATCCAATGTCCGACATGGTGAATGTCGAAGATGATCAACCTGAAATGATTTTTGTGCCAGCATTGAATGGTGAGTCTCCTGATAGTGATGTACCACCTTTTTATATCAGTTTAAGATTGAATGATTTTATGTTACATAACGCCATGTTCGATTCCGAAGCTTCCCACAATCTCATGCCCAAGGCTATCATGGATAAGCTTGGTCTGGACATCACCCGACAATACCATGATCTCTGTTCATTTGATTCCAGCAGAGTAAGATGTATAGGACTCATCAAAGACTTGGTTGTGAGTTTGGATCAACTTCCAGTGAAGAATGTTTTGATGGATGTTGTTGTAGCATATATTCCTCCCAGGTTTGGCATGCTTCTTTCTCGGTCTTGGGTAGCGAAATTGAAAGGGACACTACAGCTAGATTTCTCCTATGTAACGATCCCGGTGTTTGGACAAATGAGGAAATTGTATCGGGAACAAAAAATTAAATACATGATCACAAGCAAGGAGAAACCAATAAATCATCCAATTAATTATGTACATACAGATTTAGAGTCTTTTGTTTTGTATTCATATAGTTTCAATGATATTGATAGTCAGTTAGTAGAAGTAGATGATATTCCGGAAATAACAGAAAATTTCAGAGGAGTTTTAAAGAAAGAAGAACAAGAACAGTAGAACACCATTGGGCAATCAGCTGAAAGTAATGGACATCAAGTAGACAAGGAAAAACAAACAGATTTTCAACACTTGCAAGAGGAGGAAGAAGGTTTGTGGACCATGGATTTTGATGGAGCAGTGGGAAATGATGGCGTTGGAATTGGAATTTGGGTACACAGTCCTTTCTCCACCCCGAAAAAGGTCCCTAGTAACGTGCGGGTATGCTCTTACAAGTTGGCTTTTGATTGTTCAAATAATGAAGCTGAGTATGAAGCTCTAATTGCTGGTCTAAAGATTCTCAGAAAGCTGAATGCTAAGAGGATTTCAGTATATGGCAACTCCAAATTGGTTATCAAGTGGGTCGGAGGCGAATATCAAGCAAAGCATCCTAGGATGCGGGCTTACCGTAATGCAGTTCTAGACATCCTAAAATTATTTTCAGAATACACCTTGACATGTGTGCCCCGTATACAAAATAGTATTGCTGACGCTCCTGCCAAGGCAGCAAGTAGTTTGAAAATCCTAATGAACTCTAGCAATAAATTCGAAATCCATGTCAAGCATCGTCCAACCGTTCCAGACAATCAGAGATATTGGCAAGTTTTCCAAGATGATGAGGAGATTGATGATTTTATGCAAAACAAAGGCAAGTTCAAAGAGACTTCAATTGATGTAGAAAAGTACGATGGTAAAGGTAATGGTACAGATGAGGTGTAGATCAATGAAATGGACGTGTTGCAACTGAAGAATAACGTTATTCCTAAAGGCTTGATACCTTTAGAAGAACTCTTCGATCAAGATGATGTAGCCCGCAAGCCAACATTGCAGCCAACAGAGAAGGGTGTGGAAGAGGTCAATATTGGAACAGCTGCTAATCCTAAATTGGTAAAACTGTCCAAAGCATTGCCACCAAAGATCAAGGACAAATATATCAGTTTGATGTCTTCATTTGTAGATGTGTTTTCTTGGGACTATTCTGACTTAAAAACATATGATTCCAACATAATTCAGTGCACTATACCCATCAAGGCCAATCAAAAACCATTCAGACAGAAGTTGAGAAGGCTAAATCCAAAGTTGCTGCCATCAATTGAAAAGGAGATAAACCAGTTGTACAAATCAGGAATCATTGTTCCCATTAGGTTTTCAGATTGGATCTCTAACTTGGTGCCCATACGAAAGAAGACAAGTGAGATTCGCTTATGCATTGATTTTAGAAATCTCAATAAAGTTTCATTAAAAGACAACTATCCGCTACCTAAAATGGACCATATACTTCGGCGAGTAGTGGGAGCATCTCGTATGTCATTTCTTGATGGTTACTTCGGATATAACCAAGTTTCTGTCCATGAAGATGACTGAGACAAGACAGCGTTAACCACTCCATGGGGAACCTTTCATTATGCTAAAATGCCTTTCGGTTTGAAGAATGTGGGTGCCACATTTCAGCGTACAATGGACTTGACTTTTGCAAATGAGAAGGATGTCTTTTTGGTGGTGTACCTGGATGATTTGACGGTGTTTTCCAAATCTGATGAAGAGCACACGTACCATCTAAAAACTGTCTTCCAAAAGTGTAGAAAATATGGCTTGTCGCTGAATCCGAAGAAGAGCTTGTTTGCCATGGAGGAAGGAAAACTACTTGGGCACATTATCTCAAAAGATGGCATTCGTATTGACCCAACACGTGTGCAAACAATTCAGCAAATCGATCTGCCTTAGAATAAAAAAGAGATACAATCTTTCAATGGTAGAATGAATTTTTTACGCCGCTTTGTACCTAATCTTGCTGAACACCCAAGAGAGATGAAAAACATGCTTAAGAAGGACAGCCAAGTGAAATGGATGGAGGAGGCCGTAAAATCTTTCAATTTGGTCAAATTGGCTCTTTCCTCAGCTCCATTTCTAGTCATCCCAGACTACACTCAGGATTTCATATTATTTTCATTTGCTTCGAAGTATACTATGGCAGCGGTGTTATTGTAGAAAAGAGATGATCACGAAAGACCCATTGCATTTTTCAGCAGAGCTATAAGAGATGCAGCCTTAAAATACAACATCATTGAGAAGCAAGCCCTGGCACTTGTGAAGGCATTAAAGGATTTTCGGGTATATATTCTACATTCTCATATTTTGGCCTATGTTCCTAATGCTGCTGTCAAAGATGTTAGTGCAGACTGATCCGGAAGGAAGACGAGACAAGTGGATTGCAGCCTTGCTAGAATATGATGTGGAAATAAAACCCACAAGGCTGGTTAAAGGATAGGGATTGGAAAAGTTAATGGCCGAATCAAACTTGCACGCCTTGGACATAAATCTGATCGCTGCTATGTATGATGAGAATGAGGAAGGATCGTCAATTCAGATATCTAAAATGTTTGCTCTTTCTCCATGGTATTAAGATATCATATATGTGCTTAAAAATTTATCACCACCACCCGGCATGACTAGAAACAAAGCGAGAACACTCAAGTTGAAAGCTGCCAAGTTTTGCATTCTAAATTTTGCACTGTATTGGAAAGATCCTGGTGGCATTCTGTTAAATTGTTTGGTGGAAAAGGAAGCAAAGAAGGTCATGGAGGACTGCCACCAAGGAGACTCTGGTGGTCACCTTTTTTGGAAATCAACAGCAAATAAAATTCTGAGAGCAGGGTATTATTGGTTGACATTGTTTGCTGATGTATATAAGATGGTCAAGCGTTGTCATAAGTGTCAAATTTTCGAAGGGAAGCAGAAGTTACAACCTTTACCACTTAAGCCTATAGAGGTGAGTGCTCCTTTCCAGCAATGGGAATTGGATTTCATTGGTGAAATTCATCCTGCTTCTTCCGGTCAGCATAGATGGATCCTCACAGCGACATATTACTTCACGAAATGGATTGAGGCAATTCCCACCAGACAAGCTACAGATGTGGTAATCATTTCATTCCTTGAAAATAACATCTTGTCTCGTTTTGGTTGGCCGAATAAATTAATCACTGATAACGCAACAACTTTCAAATAAAAAAGGATGGTAGAGTTTTGTCATAAATATCACATCATTTTGGGTCACTCAACTACCTATCATCCGCAAGGCAATGGATTGGCAGAGTCTTCGAACAAATCATTGGTCAACATCATCAAGAAGCTGCTAGAAATAAATAAGAAGAGCTGACATAAGAGGTTGGTCAATGCACTATGGGCAGATCGGGTCAGTAAGAAGAAATCCATAGGTACATCACCTTTCGAGCTTGTTTATGGAGTTGATACAGTATTTCCTACCTCTCTCGCTGCCCCGGTAGTCAAACTTCTTCAAGAGGCCGGCAATGAAGAAGACCCCATGCAGAGAAGGTTAAATCAAATGGTCCACTTGTAGCAGACCAGAGAAGAAGTTTTCAAGAACACATCCAAATTGCAGGAGAAGATCAAGAAAATTTATGACAGACAGGCAAAGGTGGAAAAATTTCAGGTGGATGATGTAGTGCTGAAGTGGGATGCAAGGAATGAGGAGAAAGGCAAGCATGGTAAGTTTGAGAACCTCTGGAAAGGTCCCTTTAAAATCACAACGTATCGGGGTCAGAATGCCTTTCTTCTGAAGGAAATGAATAGGGAAGATTGTCCAGGAGGGCCGATCAATGGTCGACTGCTCAAGCGGTACCATTTCTGAGTTATTAACGCTGCTTCCACTGTCATTGTAAATACCATTTTTATTTCAGTTTGGTTAGAGTTTGTTAAGTTAGTCTTCGAGTCATTTCAATGTCAAATTTGAGTCAGTTTTTTGGTCATTTCAGTTTCATAGATGAGTCAGAGTCCTGTGTTGTTTATCGAAATGATGACTCCATAGCCCAATGGACAAAGGCACTGTCTAGCTCTCCTAGAGATCTGTTGTTCTTGGCACCTCCAAGGAGCTACCATCCCCCATTGGAGCCAATGTTAGAGTTGGTCTGGTCAGTCCTCCATCAGAGATCAAAACTCTTTATCCATTTCATTTTTAGGTGTCCTGCTCCATTCACTCAGCTGCATTCCGCTAGGGGCATGCCATAATCTGATGGAAAAGGTCATGCTAGTCACTTCCCCTCATGTCTGGCTCCTGCTAGCTCAGGTCTTTTGTCAATGATCACTAAAGTCCATGACAGTCAAGGTCTGTTCCTTTAAAGGACAAAAGTCATTTTCGATAGTTAGGTTTAGGGATTCATAAATTTGGTCTTCAATCATGTCTAGTAAAGCCATGCAGGCTAGAGTGAGGCCCTTACAAAGTTATGATTCAGAGATTTTCATCATCATGTTGATAGACTTTGACTCTTCTTCAAAACTCTGTTTTGAAGAAAAGTCAGACAGTGTCATTGGTGATAAAATTTGCAAAAAAGTCATCAGTTGATTTCTTCAGATGTAGTCATGGATTCTGTGGCCGAATGTCCGGTCATGCAATCCCTGCAAAGAGTGCCGAAAATTTCATCATTTGAGCAAAAATTTAAAAGGGAAAGTGAAAATCAGTGTTGCTTTAAGTCAGTGAAAAATTGTCAAAACATAACAATAGAAAAATGGGTTTTTGAAGAAGCAAAAATTTAACCCATGACTTCCAAGTCTTTATATACAAGTTTCCACCAAAATCAAAGCCATTGTGCAAATCAAGTTCATAGGGAGACATTGCAAAGTGTTTGAGAGTGCATCGTGTGTGTTTGGAGCAAAGTAGGAGGCAATTTTCAGGGTGCGGCGCATATACACAGGGGCGCGACACACACAGAGGGCGCGGCGCACACAGAGCCACCCCTCAGTGCATTGTTTCAACGGGCGCAGTGCACACTCAGGGTGCGGTGCACATAGAGCCACCCCTCAGTGCATTTTTTCAATGGGCGCGGCGCACACCCAGGGCGCGGCGAACTGGGTTTGGCGCACGACGCACACCCACAAAGGGCAAAAACCGTGCCAAATTTCCTCAAATTTCTTGTGAAGCCCCTCAAATTGACAGGTAGGCTTTATTTCATCGCTTGCTCATCAAAGTTTATGAATGTTATGGTGGTTTATGGCTATGTTTAATTGCCACAAAACTCATAAAACCAACCACTCAAAAACATCAAAACCATGGTGGCTAGGGTTGCAAAATTGTGGTGTTAGAGGCCAAGGTTCCATTTTCACCCCTCATTCTTCCCTTGCTTGCCATTTTTCCTTATCCCCCTTTCTCATTTTTGCTATTATCCCTACCCTAAAACACTACCAAACCCTATCCCCTATCCCTCCACTCTTTGGTCAACATAACACCCCAAAACCCTACCCTATCAAATACCTAAACCCCCTACATATCCCTAAACAAACTTCTTCCCTTAACCCCTATTCCCATCATATTACTCCCCTCCTAATACTCCCTTTTTTTCATTGTTCCCCTTGGTGGCAGATATCACAAAAGCACCCAGCTTCACACCATCATCAAAGGGTAGCCTAAGTACAGTACACATAGCAGTCATGGCATCGGAGCATTCAACAGAATATGAGATGGAGACACAAAGTGACTCATCCTCGAAAGAACAGGCTCCCATGAGACATCACAAGAGTGGAAAACATGTTAGGGATGAGCCCACTACCCTCACTGAATTGCAAGCCTGCCCTCTTGCCATGTCATGCTTCCAACACCTATCATGTTTTGAATTTTTTCAAAGGGTGGCTAATGTTAGAGTTCATCATGAGTTGGCCCATCTTTTCGTGCTTCACCTACATGGAGGTTAGTCTATCTTGGCCGGGGTCACCTTCACATTGACACCCGAAACTATCTCAGTGGCAACAGGCATACCAAATGTTGGAGAATAGTGGCATAAGAAAAATAAGGTGGATAGGCAACACTATGAGCCTTACATTAAGGCCAAATTCTTGAGTCAACTCACAAGAGTCTTCCCATTCAGATATTTGAAAGATGAGTATGCTCCACTCATGCAATTGATCATGAAATACTTCAGCTGTGAGGGGAGGTTCTCTCGTCTATATGCTTATCACATCAGGTTGCTCATGAAATTTACTAGGGTGAGGATGATGGACCTCCCATTTTTCATTTGTAGGAACATATAGAGGATGAACACCTTCATGCAGCATAAGACCCCTCAGTAGCAGCTTAACAATGTTTATCACTTTGCTCTTATCCGGATTTTGGTGGATCATCAGTTGGGATTGCAGGGCATTGCTTGGCTGGACTTCATCTCCCATGACCTCTTCAGCACTTCACAGGTACTATCAAAGGCAGAGCATGAGATAGGTGGTCCTTCTCATCAGTATGAGCACCATGAGACCACGACTATGCTAGTATTTGTGACATGTCAGAGAGGCAGTAGGCACTTGTTTGCAGCAGCAAAGCAAGTGTTATCTCCAACCGGGGTGGAAGGGGCCTCGCTTCCGGCATCAACTACATAGGTACTGGATAAGGGCAAGAGGCCCATGCATGATGAGGGGCCATCAGGTGAACAAGAACTTCATCCTCATTGAGGATGATGATGCAGATGTGGAGAGTGCTCGACTTAGGATGACCATTTAGGAGTAGAACACGGAGATCAAATACTTGTCGCTCAATGTGGAGAGGGCCAAATGGATCATCAAGTATCTGGAGTAGAGGAACAAATAGCTTGAGGACCAACATGAGATCATGGAGCTGCAAAGCATCTGTGAGAATCGACAAGCTGCCCAACAAAGGAGGATCGAGCTCACTACCTTGGAGCAAGAGATCAACAATGACCGTGAGTCTTGGCTCGAGAAGATCAACATACACCTTGAGAGACTGTTGGAGAAGGCCGACAGAGACAAAACCATACTGAGGAGAATGGTTTATCATTACAGGGCACGGAAATTGAGTTCAAAGGCTCGGATAAGGAGCTTGAAGGCAAAATTGAGCAGAGCAACCAAGAGACAAAAGAGGCAAAAAGAGCAAGATCAGCTTCGAATCTTGGTTGAAGCCTCTATGGCCCAGCATAGTGCCTCTTAGAGAACCTCCAGCCCAAATTTCAAGAAATTTGGGGCAATTTTGGTCACATGGTAATTTTTTGGTCACAACACAGGTTGTTTCTCCCTGTGCGTTGCGCCACTGGCGCGGCACTTAGGATTGGGAGCTCCAAATTGCAAATGGCTTGTATTTTTGGATTCAAAATGAAAAATCACGACTACTGGTGCTTGGACAAGAAATTTGGGCATGATTTGAGTCTCCAGGAGGCCAAAAACACCCAAAAAATTGCCTCTCTGCCCCTATTTTGACACACAGGAAGCAGCCTTGGGAGAATGAAGATTTGGAGGGGTAAATGAGCACCAAATTCAAAAATTCCACTTGGGTTGGAAAGTAGACAGGCCAAGCTATCCAACAAGCACACTTGGGCACATTTTGGACTCCTGCAAGTGCCTCAACACAACCTCCAAAGTGGCGTGGCGCATATAGAATTTGGCGTGGCGTATATAGGAAAAAAGGCCAAATTCACCTCCGTTTCGCGAAATTTCGATTCGCGACTTTCCATAAGTGGGCCCGCTCATCTACACTTCACTTTTTCAGCACATAAGGCAAAGTTTAAAGTATTTTCACTCCATATTGGCTTCTATCCAAGTGGCAAAGGAAGGCGAACGGTCACCCAAAGCCATTTGTCATGTTTGTAACGCTGCACCTGTAGCTAATGGTTGGCTTTCCACCTCCATTTTGTAGTGATTCGAGAAACTCCCAAACCCTTGGGCGTTCTATCTCCTCATGGCACATTCTATATATTGTATGCAAACTATTTGCAAAGGGTTGGTTGGCTTGTAACTTCTGGGAGACTGTGGGAAAGAAGCTCTGTCTCTTCATTGTATATTTTGACACAGGATTTAATGAAAGGCAACGGCTTTGCTTCATGAGATTCATGTGGTTGTGAGTGTAGTAAATGTGTCTCTTATGTTTCATATTTATTTCGTTATGTTTCATAGTTCATTTCATATTCATTTCTAGTGAAATTTTCTAAGTTAGATAAGGTAGAATTCAATTTTATTGCTCTGCCTATGGGAAAATTTCATGTTTAGTGTTATTTCTTCTATTGAAAAGGATCCATGTGTGCATGCCCTTTTCACCCTCCTAAACAATCTCTCCATTTCGTGCTATTTCAAACTAAATTGCTAGACTTTCCTCCTGTCTTGCCTCACGAAGTAATCTGTACCTTTGTATTTCATCCTCTGCTCATTGCTGTCCGTTGGTCCCATACCATCCCAGAAACACAGTGATTCATAAAAATCATTTCTTGTATCCATATTTACTTATTAGCCTAAGATCAATATTTCACTGTAAGTCATCTCAGGCCATTTCATTTACTTATTCGTCGAGCGTGACTCGGAGAGAGCCCTCTCCTGTTCTGGTAGGGCTAGCTACCAGACTGAGCATGGTTTGTGGTTACCCTGAATTTTTCCTTCCTTCAGCCTAAGGCAGATTTAGGTGCTAATAGGAGTATCTTAGAGAAATATTGGAGAGTATTGTAATGAGCCTTGGCTTCTCCAGAGTGTAGAGCTAGTACATCTCTTTGGAGGAGCAGGTGATAGTGACTGTAATGTTCCGTTATAATAGTGACTAGTGGTTGGTTGTGGTTGTACTGTATGATTGGAACTTTCACTTCTTAATATAATAGAGCCAACACCTTGTTATTGTATTTCATTTAACTTGGTTACTCTAATGATATATGTATCTGTTTTCTTACACATGTATGTATAGACTCTTTCTGTATATGTATGTATGAATCTTGCTGAGATGTGTTGCTCGTTTAACCATCACTTTGGATTGTTGGTTCATATTCCTTCTAGTTTTTGATGCATCTTTGCTTGTGTGTTCCCTTCCAAGCTATGTGTTTACACAGGTTTCCAAGTGGCACACTCATTCCACCTTCTGTGTGTTAAACAAATTCATGCACCTTCCTTGGCTTGTTGTGCATGTCACACCCTTACTACCAACAAGGGCATCTCACTTACCTCTATGCGCAACTGTGGTCAAGGTGATACCGTATGACCCACTGCTAGGACTCCTACACCAAACGGTTTGAGGTTTAGTTGGGACCTCTTACCGGAGAGATCCCCTGACATGTTGGCGTGTCCAACACCATCAAAAGAAACCGATGAGACAAGCACTACAATAATTTTATTTTTGTTCTTTTCATCAATTACATAAAATCATAATTACACATGTCATTATGAATACCAAATGTAGTTACATTTTTCAACAAAAGCTACCAAAACATTAGCTTGTTCTTTTGATTCATTTACCACCTTGACCAAATCTAGGCCTATCACTTCAAAGAGATACAAAAAATATCCAATCGCCCAACCATCAGGCCTTGGGATTTTATCTTTCTAGAAGGTGGCTAATACCTCCTTAAACTCCTCCAGGATGAATTATGCATCATGGGGGATTCAGTCAATGGACCTATGACATACCATGTGCGTTCATGGCATATTAAAAAATATCCTTAATTTGACAACGTATTGGAAAATACATCTAAAAATCACATTATTTAACCCCCTACTAATATGAACCTAATGAACCTTCTCAATTTAAAAATCCCTTACTTTCACTAGATATTGTAGGTATCCATTTTTTTCATTAACATTTTTTATACCCCTTTATATTTTTTTATTAACTTTCAGCACCATTTTTATACCTACCAATATAAAAACCATTTACGCCTATATATCCCCCAATATATTGAGTCATTTTTTCCTCAATATATATTGTCCAATATGAACCCATGTGGTATGGTATTCCTCCCTTAATGAAGCCCCCATGTTCTGCCTGAAGGTCCTCAATATCCTCCTCCGTAACATTTCTAAGACGAGTAACCTCTAAAATATCCACAATAGAGTTATGTGGGTCTTCCTTGAAGAGAATTTTGAAATGAGACGTGACCATCTCTGCAAGCCTCTTGAATGATGACATTTCCCTATCCTCCGGATCCCTCATACTCCATATTGTGTTTGGTTCCTTTTTTTCTTTTTCCATATTCTTGAAAGAATTTGTTGTTTTCATCTCTTCATTCAAACCAAACCGCTCTGCTCTTGAAGTGCTAGGCTGCTTCTCAAGAGGCCAAAATACCCCTTCCTTTTTTTTCTAGAGATTGAAGGGCTTCCTTGGATTCTGAATAAGATAAACCTTCTTCAATAGACTCTGATAGGTAGTCAACTCCTGCTCCACCTTCAACAATCCCACCTCCTCTTTCTCTTGTTTTAGTTTCGTCCATTCCTTAATACAAGTTTTCAGGTTTCGAAGATTCAGTTCAAACTATTTGGCCATTGAATTGTCGTTTCTAGCATCGATGTGGTTCTAGTGAGTCTTTACCATATTTATAAATTCCTTCTCTTGGAGTTAGGATAATTTCATCTTAAAGGGGCTTTCTGGTTTCTTGTTGTCACCCTTGAGCACGAAAAGGATGAGGGAGTGATCTAATTTTCCCCCGTCATCTATCCATCGATTGAATAGGTTCATCCTATCTATTAGTGTTGGGTTGTGTTATATTCTTTCTAGGACTAGCCCACATAGTTAACTAGGGGGGAGCAGAGCCCCCCCTTTGTTGCATCGATTGCGTAGCGGGGGGTCACAGGGGGTTTGAGGGGTGCAGGTAACCCCACTCTATGGGGTCTGGGGTAGTGCCTCGAAAAATTTTGGTTTTGGAACCTATGTTAGGTTGGGCGGACCCACCTATGGTTTTGTTCATGATTGTTGCACATGTTTTTGGATGCGATGGTTTTCAGTCCATGGTTTTGGATGCGATGGTTTTCGGTCCATGGTGTTGTATACTTCAGCATGTATAAATATGTATATAACATTGAAAGGAACTCAATGAAAAATCAAGCTGGTAGTCCCAGTTTTGGGATTTAGGGGAAAATATCTGCGTATATGTGTTATGCTCTCACATTGTTTATTTTATGTGTTTTAGAATTCGTATGCAGGTAATTTTTGTACGGGTTAAAACCTTCATTTGGTATCAGAGCTATTTTGGCTTCAAGGGGACGCCTTTGTTGTTGAGGGGTTTCACTCGGGCCTGTGGTAGACCCTGTTCAGTGGGAGATCGATTTTGGTGGTGAAAGAAGATGGCGAGTAGTGGAAAGATAGAGATCAAGAAAATTAATGGTTAGAGTTTTGAGTTGTGGAAACTCAAGATGGAGGATCTGTTGGTCGATAAAGATCAATGGATCGTGGTAAATCCGGGTACTAAACCAACAGGAGTGTCTGATGAAGAATGGAAGAAGTTGGATCAGAAGGCAAAGAGAACAATACAATTGCGTGTCTCAGATTTAGTATTCCTGAATGTATTAGGGGAACCTACAGTGGAGGCTTTGTGGGACAAGTTAGGGACTTTGTACTAATCTAAGTCTCTGGTGAATAAACTGTTTCTGCGAAAAAAACCGTATAACTTGAGGATGAAAGATGGAGACTCGGTGACAGAGCATCTGAACGCATTTAATACTATGGTAATTCAATTAGCATTTGTTGATATTAAAATTTCATATGAAGATAAGTGCATCAATTTGTTGTGTTCTCTACCAGATTCGTGGGATAGTCTAGTTATTGCAATAGGTAGCAATGCAACTGCCTTACAGTTTGATGAAATAGTCTCATCCTTGCTGATGGAGGAGATGATCCGGAAAAATATGGAGAGATAGAATGGTGATGCCTTGTCTTTACGAGGATGGCCCAAGAAAAAAAACAAAAATAAGTCATCGAGTGGGAGATCTAAATCTCCAAGAAAACTTGTAAAGGTGGTGTGCTGGAAATGCAAAAAGGAAGGGCACTACAAAAGCGACTGTAAATCTAAAGCTCTTGATAAAGGAAAGGGATCTGATGATGCTCCTTTTGCAGAGGTGAAAGCCACCTCAGATGAAGGTGGGGATGTGTACTTGGCTTCTTCAAGTACACATGTAGATCATGAGGCATGGTTGATTGACTCAGATGCATCCTTTCACTTCACTCCCCATAGAGAGTGGTTCTGCGAGTATGAGAAATACGATGGTGGCGATGTCTTCTTAGGGGATGATAGGAAGGCTAGAGTTGTTGGTCGCGGAAAAGTAAAGTTCAAGTTGTAAGGTGGAAGGGTTAGAACACTTCAGAGTGTTCTGCATATTCCTGCATTGGCCAAAAATATGATTTCTATAAGTAAGTCGGATGATGCAGGCATAAAAATAGTGTTCGAGAAGGATACCTACAAGATGGTTCGGGAGCATTGGTATCAATGCAGGGAGTTCAAACTAGAACTCTGTACAAGCTACAAGGTAGCACGGTTGTTGATGGGTGCAACAGTTTTGTGGTTCCTGAAAGTGGAGCAGAAAATCTAGTGGTCTTTGGAGAGAAGACCATGTTGTGGCATCAAAGGCTTGGACATATTTGAGAGAAGGGCCTTTAAATACTTCATGGTAAAGGTATGGTAGAAGCTATGAGTAATAACTCTCTGGATTTTGATTTCTCTGAAAATTTTGTATATGGGAAGAAGAATCAGGTGAGTTTCCCCTCTGGTGGTAAGAGGGAAAAACATATATTAGAGCTTGTGCATAGTGATGTGTTTGGACCTGTGAAGGTTCCATCACTAGGTAAGTCT
>APFE031099250.1:40739-74279 GCA_000404065.3 Pinus taeda
AGTATGGGGTTAGTACAAGGAGCTATAAGGATAGACTGTGACATCCAAAGTGCAATTTTCTTGGCAAAGAACCCCGCATATCATTCAAAGACAAAGCATGTTGATGTTCAGTATCACTTTGTGAGGGATATGATAGAATACAAAAAGGTGTTGTTGGTAAAGGTGGACACTTTGAAAAATATTGCAGATGCATTGACAAAATTTGTGAGCTTTGAGAAGTTCTCTTGGTGTAGAGAAACAATGGGCATTGCATGGCTGGATAAATGACTAAGCTCTCTTGTGGCCCCCTGTGGAAAGAAAACAACAAGTGGGAGAATGTTGGGTTGTGTTATATTCTTTCTACGACTAGCCCACGCAGTTAACCGGGAGGTTAGAGGGGGGGACGAGCCCCCCTTTTGTTGTTTTGATTGTGTAGCGGGGGGGTCACAGGGGGTTTGAGGGGTGTAGGTAACCCCACTCTATGGGGTCTGGGGCAGCACCCCAGAATTTTTTTTTTTTTGGAACCTATGTTAGGTTGGCAGACCCACATATGGTTTTGTGCATGATTTTCGCACATTTTTTTGGACATGATGGTTTTCGGTCCACGGTTTTGGACACGATGGTTTTTGGTCCATGGTATTAGATGCTTCGGCATGTATAAATTTGTATTATAACATTGAAAGGAACATAATGAAAAATCAAGCTGGTAGTCCCGATTTTGGGATCCAGGGGCAAATCTCTATGTATATGTGTTTTATGTGTTATGCTCTCGCATTGTTTATTTTATGTGTTTTAGAATTCGTATGCAGGTAATTTCTGTACGGGGTTAAAACCTACAATTAGATGCTCGGATAACAAGAAGTGGCCAAGCCTTTTTTCCACCCTATCTAGCCTAGCCCAACAATTATTCTAGGTTGGCTTTATCTTCACTGGTTCAATATCTATGAGCCTCTTTGCAACCAAGTGATGAAGGAAGTAGCCCAATAATGGATCTGAGACAACTCTGGATCCGTAAGAGTCTGCATCATCGAGAGATAAGTTTAGGTCCCCTCCAATGCTCAGATTGTCCTTAAGCAAGAGAGATGTCAAAAACAGAGAATCCCATAATGATTTGTGGTCCCTGCTGGGCCCATACAAATTTACCAGAGTAAGAGAGAGATTCAAATCGAGCGCATGAACCTCTAACCTTAGACCAGATCTGATACTCCAAAAATTCAAAGGCCTGACACCCTGAGTATACCATCCTAATGCTAGGCCTCTCAATCTCCCCTAGGCATCAATAAATACAAACTGTCAACAACCAAATAAGGATTCAAGAAGTCTGACTACATCCTAACCAACCCCCAGGGTTTCCCAAAGGAGAATTCAATTTGGATCACGCTTTAAGATCAATTTTTTCAAGGCAAGTTTCTTGGAGGAACTTGTCAATCATTTTCAATTAAAGGAAATAACTCTCATTATATCACCCCACCTTGGGCAACCACTGCTCTAAGCACCCCATCTATGGAATTTTATCTACCAACTACAATTTTGATATGAGTATGTTCTTTTTCTTTTGACATGTTGGATTTTCTTCCCCTTCCCATTTTCCACCAGTAATGGGCTCTATCATCCCCAATCTCCTCAACACTTCCTTAAAGTGAGAGAAATTTAATTCGTTTATTTCTTAGGTTGTGGAGTATGAGACTATCGGTTGAATCAACATCAGAGGATGCTTGAGAGACATGCATCAAAGGATAAGAGGGTCTAGGAGATCCCATAAGTATGTCATAATTGATAAAGGACATGGAAATGGATGTGATCGGAGGGCATGAAGACAAAGTAGCGTTGGGTGTGGATCTTGATTATCTTTCTTATTCAGAGGTATCACCATATTGGACCCCATTTCATAATGGGGCTATGATTTTGCCTATTTTTTCACTGCCAGGGGGATCTAGGGGGGCGTCGATGATTTTTATGAGCCCCCCTAGTGGGGGTTCGGGGGAAACACCCCCGAAGCTAAAAATACATGTAAAATTGCCTTGTAAAGCATTGTAATTTTGTAGTCAATCTGAGCCATTCATTAGACAGATGATCTGATGGTAGAAGTTATGTTTAATTTAGGGTTTTTTTCCCTAGAAGGAAACCCCTCACTATATATGAGCGAATTGTATTGCAGCTATGTAGATGTGTACTCTAAGCAACAAAAGAGAGAGGAGATTATGTGAGAGCGAAGAAGAAATTACAATGGCTTTGTTATAAGTTGTATCTTTTCATTTTGCTAGATAATATAAAGGAAGGACTGGTTGTTTCTCCCTAGACGTAGCCCAAATTGGGTGAACCACGTATATCTATGTCTCTCTTGTTTTATGTGTTTTCTCTGTATATATTTTTGCAATATTTTATGTGTTCCATTTCTTTGTAATATATAATTTTCTAACAACTGGTATCAGAGCCGAAAGTCTATTTGGCTGATAAACTCGCAGGAGAGAAGGGTCCTTGGTTTGAGTGGGAGAAATGGTGGAAGATGGCAGATTTAGGGTTGAAAAATTTAGGGACCAAAACTATCAACTGTGGAAGATGCGTATGGAAGATTATATGTATCAAAAATATCTATACCTACCATTGAGTGGAAAGACAAAGAAGTCGACGAGTATGATAGACATAGAATGGGGTATTCTTGACAGAAAGGCACTTGGAACAATACGACTGTTCCTAGTGGCGTCGGTAGCCTTTAATATTTCAAAGGAAACGACAACAAAGGGTTTAATGTCAGCATTGGCCAAACTATATGAAAAACCATCGGCTCAAATAAGGTACTTATGAAGCGCTTATTTGATATGAAGATGTCAGAAGGTGGATTTGTTATTGGGCATTTAAATGAATTTAATACGGTTACCTGTCAGTTAAGTTCTGTAGGGGTAAATTTTGATGATGAAGTTAGGGCTCTGTTATTTTTGTGCACACTGCCAGAAATTTGGAATGGTTTGGTTATGGCAATTAGTAACTCTGTCTCTAGATATAGTACTTTAAAGTATGATGATGTTTTCTGTGCAATCCTTAGCGAGGAAATGTGATGGGAAAGCTCTAGTGAGACATCATGTAATGCTTTGACTTCAAAGACTAGGGGAATAAAAATGGACAGAGGAAAGAGCCCAGGATATCACAGTATGTCAAGGAAAGGCAGATACAAGTCTAGATTGGGGATAGTGTGCTGGAAATGTGGGAAGAAAGGACACATGAATAAAGACTGTAAGTCTCGGAAGGGAAAAGAAGGAGACACGCAACAAGAAAACAATCATGAAGCGAATGCGACATGTGATATGTTGGAAGATGATTTCATTATTTCATTAGAAATTTTTTTTTGATGATTATTTCATAGGAAAACTTTTCATGATTATGTTCAAGGATATTTTGGACAGGTTTGTTTAGGTGATGATGAACCCTGTAAAATCATTGGAATGGGTAAAGTTTTCATAAAACAACAGAATGGAAACCAATGGCTATTGAAGGAGGTAAGGCATGTTACAGATATAAATAAAAATCTAATTTCAAAAATCCAGTTGGGAGGTGAAGGCTATGTAAATACTTTTACAGATAAAACCTGGAAGGTCACTAAAGGTGCCCTAGTAATAGAAAAAGGAGAAAAGGTTGGTACATTGTATTTATGCAATGGTATTTCTAATTTTATTAATGCTTTAACCTCTATAGGAGTAGATACAACATTGTGGCATCATAGGCTTAGGCACATGAGGAGGCAATGAAGATTCTTCACTCAAGAAATTTGTTGCCAGGTTTGAAGCATGTTGATTTGGAATTGTGTGAGAATTGTGTTTATGGAAAACAAAAGAGAGTCAAATTTCTGAGAGTTGGGAAAGAAAAGAAGAACAAAAAATTATATCTTGTCCATACAAATGTATGGGGACCTGCTGAGGTATCTTCTCTCGGTGGCTCTTGTTATTATGTTACTTTTATTGATCATGCAACTAGAAGAATTTGGATTTATTGTATTCAAAAGAAATATGTATTTGATACTTTCAAGAAATGGAAAGCTTTGGTTGAGAATGAGACATGAAAAAGGTTGAAGTGTCTCAGATCAGAAAATGGAGGTGAATATTGTAGTAGAGAGTTTGATAAGTACTTTTCAGAGCATGGAATTCACAGAGAGAAGACAGTTCTAGGAACACCAAAAGAAAATGATGTGTGAGAAAGGATGAACAAGACAATCATGGAGCATGCAAGGTGCATGAGATCACATGTAGGATTTCCTTTACAATTTTGGACATATGTTGCAAATACTTCTTTTTATATAATAAACAGAGGGCCTTCAAATTCTTTGGATGGAGGTATTCTAGAGGAGGCATGGACAAGTAAAAAGGTAAACAACTCATTTTTGAAGGCTTTTGGTTGTGAAGCCTTTATCCACATTAATAAAGAAAATAGAATAAAGCCTGAGGAAAAATTAAAGAAATGTATCTTTATTGGATATGGTGTTAATGATTTTGGTTATGGCCTATATGATTATGAAAATTAAAAAATCATTAGGAGTAGAGATGTCATATTCAATGAAAATGTTTTGTATAAGGATCAGATAAAGGAAAATAAACGGGCAAAACAAAATAGAGAATACACAGTGCTTGATGAGATCATAGAAAAAGTAAAGGTGCTCGAAAATCATATGATCAACAGCTAGAAAAACAACAACAACAACAACAAGCACCTCAAACACTTGAAAGTGGTGTTAGAAGATCTACCAAGAAAAGTATAGCCCTTGAATGATACTCTACTTCGTTATAGTATGTATTGTTGACTGATTCTAGTGAACTAGAATGTTATGAATAAGTAGTGCAAGTAGAAACAATAAAGAAGTGGGAGCTAGAAAATAAATAAGAGATGAATCCTTTTTACATAACCAACCTTGGGACTTAGTCAGGTTGCCTGCAGGTAAAAAAACATTGAAAAATAAATGGGTTTACAAGTTGAAGGAAGAAGATGGAAGTAGAAAAAGGTATAAAGCTAGACTTTTGGTGAAGGGGTTTGCACAGAAGAAAGGTATAGACTTGAATGAAATATTTTATCCTGTTGTTAAAATGACTTCTATCAGAACTATTTTAAGTCTAGTAGCAGCAAAAGATTTTCATCTTGAGAAGTTAGATGTAAAGACAACCTTTCTCCATGAGGATTTGGAGGAAGAGATCTATATGCAGCAAACACAAGGATATGAGGTCAAAGGGAAGGAGAAACTAGTGTGCTGGTGAAGAAGAGCTTGTATGGCTTAAAACAGGCTCCAAGGCAATGGTATCTAAAATTTGACAGGTTTATGTCTGAATAAGTTTATACTAGATGTCACTTTGATCATTGTGTTTATCTCAAAAGGAAAAATGATGGCAGCTATATTATATTGTTATTGTATGTAAATGACATGCTTGTTGCAGGTTCTAACATGTAGGAAATAAATGTGCTCAAAAGAAAATTGGCAAACTTATTTTCAATGAAGGTGCTGCAAAAAAAATCTTTGGTATGAGAAAAAGTAGAGATACGAAAAATTGCATATTAACATTGTCTTAAAGTGAGTACATACAAAAGGTGTTGAAAATATTTAATATGCAGAATGCAAAACTAGTTAGTACACCTTTGGATAGCCATTTAAGTAAGGAGATGTCTCCCAAGACTCAGGAAGAGATGGATTATGTCCAAAGTTCCATATGCATCAGCAGTTGGAAGCTTAATGTATGCAATGCTCTGCAAAAGGCCTAATATTGCACATGCAGTGTGAGTTGTAAGCATGTACATGAACAATCTAGGAAAAGAACATTAGATGGAAGGGAAGTGGATTCTCAAGTATTTGAGAGGTACCATATATCAAGCATTATGATTTGGTGGTTCAAAAATTGCTCTATAGGGATATGTTGATGCACATATGACAAGTGATAGAGATCATAGGAAGAGCACCACAGAGTATGTGTTTACTATAGGTGGAACAACTGTCAGTTGGGTTTCAAAATTGCAAAGTTTTGTTTCACTCTCACAATAGAAGCAAAGTATTTTGCTGCTACAGAGGCTAGTAAAGAAATGATTTGGTTACGAAGGTTTCTAGATGAATTGGGTAAGAAGTAGGCACTAGGCAAGTTATATAGTGATAGCCAAAGTGCCATTCATCTTGCAAAGAACTCAACATTTCATTCCAATACTAAACATATATAGCTCAAGTACCACTTCATACGGTCAATGTTGGAAGATGAACAGTTGAAGCTGGAAAAGATATACACTAGCCGGAATCCTGTAAATATGTTAACAAAAGTTGTAACTAGGGAGAAACTGAGATTCTGCTCAGTTTCAATTGGTCTTCAAGTATGATGATGAAGATGAGAAACAACCAGGTCCAAAGTGGAGTCATTATTCAAAAAATGAAGCGGCAGTGGAGTTGCTATAATTAGTCTCCAAGTGGGAGCTTGTTGGGTGTGGAGCCTGATTATCTTCTATATTTAGAGGTATCACTGCATTGGACCTTAGTTTGTAATCAGACAGCAACTCTTCCCATTTTTTTGCCGCCAGGAGGATTAAGGGGGTCGACAATGATTTTTATGACCCCCCTAGCAAGGTTTCGGGGTTAGCACCCCCGAAGCTAAAAATATATGTAAAATTTCCTTGTAAAATATTGTAATTTAGTAGTCAATCTAATTCGTTCATTAGGCAGATGATCTGACGTTACAAGTTTTGTTTAATCTAGGGTTTTTTTCCCTAGAAGGCAACCCCTCACTATATATGAGGGAATTGTATCGCAAATATGTAAATGTGTATTCTGAGCGACAAAAGAGAGAGGAGATTGTGCGAGAGTGAAGATAAAATTACATCGGATTTACTATAGGTTGTATCTATTCATTTTGCTAGATAATATAAAGGAAGGTCTGGATGTATCCAAAATTGGGTGAACCACATATATATGTGTCTCTTGTTTTATGCGTTTTCTATGTTTGTATTTTTGCAATATTTTATGTGTTCCATTGCTCTGTAATATATAATTTTCTAACAAGTAGAACTATACTAAAAAATCGATACCCATTTGTTGCCCATAATCGAAAAATATTCAATAAGAGAGGTAACAGAAGGAATAGAGACCAACATGCTAGTAGGGAAGGCCGGTTGAACTCTAATAGGTGAAAAATGTGCTTGTTCCCACCTACAAATGTCCAAGCAAAACCCTTTGCTAGATCCACTATTGAGTGCACATTGTTTGTTGTGTCAACCATCAAATTATCTGATGGAGCCTATAGAGTCTCCTATCGGGGGGAGCTCTGACCAACATTTGATATAGATACCTTGATTTCCTCCTTTGTTTGAGGCTCCCTCATCATATTCTTCTTTTTCTTCTTATATGACAGCTTATAGAACTTTAGGGTGTGACCATACTGATGGCGTCTTCTACATTTAAATAATATCGCTCCATAATCGAGCAACTATAGAGTGCCCCTACCGTCCCCCATATCCAAGGCTTCCAATAATCCATCTCTTAGGTCAATATTCACCAAGATTCTTGTCATTGACTCATATTTAGACTGTAGGAAAGAGAAATCCACTGCTAAGAATGTCCCCAAGCAGTTTCCCATTGTATTTAAAAATCTCTTCCTTGCATAATTCCAGAGGCCAACTAGTGAGCCGAACCTAGATTGGAGATACATTCAATCTTTCCTGATTCACATCGAAAATGGGTTTCCAAACTTTGAAAATAATAAGAGTCTAATTAGAGAGTGAAATGACTCTTTGAGGATATTAAACATTATAGTGGGATGAGGGGTTTCACTTTCATCAACAAAGAGGTAGAAAAAACCTCTAATATTCACACAAATTCTTCCCATACACCCTAGTCAACTCAATATGCAGGGAATTCATCATATAAAACGCAAACTCGATTTTGTATTTCATAAGGGAAAATAAAATAGTTGAGTTATGGATGGATGGAAGAAGACCAACACAAAATTATCAATAAAACCAATAATTCTATTTGCATAATTAACCACAAGTTGAGCTTGAAATACCTGAAGATGTTGCGCAAAAATTCACTTCTAGATGCCCAAATGAACACATAATCCAACACATGGTCCTTTTTTATAGCTAAATGTCTGACAGAACGATACTAATTCCCCCATGCATTGTTTTTTTGGGAAACTTCCTTGTGCGCATGGAAGAGGGAAACAAAAGTTATTCACAAGGATGGAAAAAACAAAGAGAAATGGAAAGAGTGAAGTTGAAACACAAGGTTGGAGATATTTTTCCATACAAAACCCAGAAAACCCTCAAACACATGCATGCAACCTGAACCATCTATTATCCAAAACCATTTCAATATCAATTGTTGATCAAGTCCATGACAGAGGCTTGAATTAAATTCATCACCTTCTAATCTCATTTCATGCCATATAATAACCATGCTATGTCAACCAAACACAAATGACACACAAACCAAACTTAACATGCATACCATCATAATCCACTACCAAAAAATGAGTCATGTCACCACCATACTGTACAAACCAACACAACAACAATATAATATGTGCAAAACATGTAGGTTATCATTACAAGTGCCATATAATAACCCATATATACATATGTCACCAAAACCTTAGAAAATCGACGATCACATAACCATGCACATGACCCCTTTTCCAAATGAAATCAGCCATGCCACAATGAAAGCAATAATTGTATAGTGTATAAATTAAATCAACCCAAACCATAAGACCAAAGAACCTAGCGCGCATGTTGTTGCAACATAAGCTTGGTATTTGTTGATATTTGTTGTTGGTTTATTAAACTTGCAAAGCTTAATACCAAAGTTAAGAGTGTTGTCAACATATATATACAATTTCTTAAATATAAACCAATGCGTATGAATAAAAAATGTTTGTTTGCATTTTTCCGTCTTCCACATTTAAAATAAGCTTATAAACTGAGCCCTTATTCAAAGAAAACATATCATTTATTTTGCAATGAAGTCATATAAATTGTGGCATAACATATTATATGTTGGCATATGCATTAGTAACTTCATAACCAACCATTTAATTTCAAAGCATAAGCAACATTGAAAACATTTCATTCATTCCTGTAGCCGAATAAATTATTTAAATTTTGAACATGGTTATAATTCCTTATGTGACATCCTCCTTAGCCTATGGTCATGGTAGAGGTTAACATAATTTTGTTTTGGATGCCAAATATTGTCGGGTTTATTAACTAATGCGGGGCTCTTTTTTAGCCTTAATGAAAAGGTAAAATAATGATTCAAAACTAGTATCAACAAATCTTCTTGAAACATTCACTCCAAACTTTGATAATTCTCTGATAATATTCAAAAATATGCTACAGTCACTGAATACAAATATATTCTCATACAATTGGATCAAAATGCATAAGAATGTCACCCACTCACAAAGGAATCAACCTCAACTCTAGAAATATTTTTCATATAAATAATTTTGTTGTAGTGATTAAAAAATAATTACATTCAGAGTGATGGAGAACTAATCATCGATGTTCATACATTGCTGATTTGGTCCAGTTCATAGAAATTTCCTCCTTGACTCAATACTCCATAATCTTCATTTAATGGGAGATAATTTCAAACTTAATCACACACCTTTGATGAGGTCAAACATACCTTGACTTGGTAAAAACAATTTACCATGGGAGATTACCATTGAAATTTCCCGAGGTTTTACTTTGTGTGTGCATGGGTCCACAAACATTAGTTAAACACAATGAATTTGGGTTGTGGACACATGTTAAACACCGTGAATCTCGGCTACACAATTTACAAATGTTGGTTTGCCAGGCAGTAACAATGCTTGTACTAAAACATGGGGAAAATTAAAAGTTCCTCACCCCAGACTTGCAACACACCTTCAGGGGGTCACCATCCATACCCAAACACTGTCACAACTATGAAAGATAAAACATTAGACTCATTACACAGCATACAAGACATACAAGGTAAATATTTCTTGTTGACATGAATGCCAACATTCTCCCCCTTTGGCATTGATGGCAACCTAAACACGATCCTTCCACCTAAAGTTGACCTTTGAAGCTAATCTCCCTCACTCTCTCCCCATTTGACATTAATGGAAAGGGGAGATACATAGAAACGATAACACTCAAAATGTATTAATGATAAAGAAAAATGCCAACATGGAGGGCTGAGAGAATGAACATACTCCCCCTAATGTGCTACCATATATACTCCCCCTCAGATGCTAAACACTCTCCCCTGCATAAGTGAAAACCATGCTCCATTGAAAAGATAAAAGGAAGAAGGAAAAGTAGTACATATTGCAATGAGGTACATAAGACCAAACAACCACCACTGACTTGGTAAACTTTTTGTAGGTCGTTGAGACATACTTTTACCAACTTCCAACTCCATAGAAAAGATCTCAATGCCTTTTAAAAGACACGACTCCAAACTATTTCCTAAGATGCTCAAAATGATCCCTTGGAAGAGGATTGGTAAATATATCAACAATTTTCTCACTAGTGGCCATACGCTCCAATCTCACAACATGATTAGCAACTTGATCTCGTAGAAAATGATACTTTATTGGAATTTTTTTTATAGAGTGGAGAACAGGGCTTTTAAAAATGTTAATTGCAAGTGTTGTCAATCATGATGGGAATAAGATCAACGTATTCAACCTGCATATCTTGAAGGGTCTGCTTCATCCATAGGATTTAGGTGAAAAAAGTGGCTGCTGCTACATACTCAAGCTTCAACAGTAGATAATGAAATGGATTTCTTCTTCTTACTTTCCCAAGAGACTAAGAAATCGCCCAAAAAGAATGTTACTCTTGATGTGCTTTTCTTGTCATCAGTGCTACCAACCCAATCTTCATCAATATAAGTAATCAAAATAAAATCTTAACCTTTAGGATACCACAAGCCATAGCCAATGGTGCCTTGGAGATATTTGAAGATCCTCTTATTGTATTTACATGAATTTCCGTAGGATTAGATTGAAATCTTGCAAGGAACCCTACAACTTGCATAATGTTAGGTCTAGAAGCTATTAAATGCGATAAGCTACCAATAATTGATCGATAGGTAGATTGATTTACCTCAGGAGACTCATCATCTTTGCTCAATTTACAACCAATTACCATGCGTGTACTAACTGTTTTGCAATCCTCCATGCCAAATTGCTTCAACTTCTCTCTTAAGTACTTGGATTGAGAGATGAATATACCTTTCTATGTTTATGTAACTTGCAACTCAAGGAAGAAGGTAAAATCGCCCAACATGGACATTTCAAACTCTTTTTTCATGTCTTTAACAAACTTGTGGTCCATTTCCTCCAAATCACTATAAAAAATGATGTCATCTACATACACAACAATAATTAGAAAATGATCATTCTAAAATAAGTATAGATTGATGTCCGTTGATCCTCTTTTGAAGCCTTGTTGTTGTAGGTTCTTTCCCAACTTTGAATACCAAGCTCTTGGAGCTTGTTTCAACCCATAGAGAACCTTTTTCAACTTACAAACTTGATTTTCATCATCAGTCAAATGAAATCCTTCTAGTTGTTTTATGTATACTTCCTCTTCTAATTCACCATTTAAGAAGGTAGACTCGACGTCCATTTAATATACCTTTACATTATTATAACATGCAAATACCAATAACATTGTAATAACATCTAATCTAGCTACTGGTGCAAAGGTTTCTTCAAAATCAATACCTTCTATTTGAGTATACCCTTTGCATACCAATATTGCCTTGTTTCTTACCACTTGACCTTCTTCATTCAATTTGTTCTTGTAGTCCCATTTAGTTCCAATGATGTTCTTGTCCTTTGTCCTTCTTACTATTTCCCATGTATTGTTCTTTTCAATTTGGTCTAACCCCTCATTCATTGACTTGATACGATTCTTGTATTCACTAGTTTTGCTAAAATTATTTGGCTCTACTTGGGACAACAACACAAAGTGTTCTTGGTTCAAACTACTCATAAATTTTCTCCTTGTTTGTACTCCTAGCTACTTGTTCCTAATGATTTGGATTTCAAGATACTTCTCTTGTATGTGATTAGGAGGAACCTAGCTTGCTAATGGGGTTTTCTTTTCTTCTTCCTCTTCCTCATCTAACACTTCTTGATATTCATATTCTATGCAATAATAATCAACTTCAACTGATTCTTTAGGCTCTTCAGATTTTAGCAAGATCTCATCCACTACAATATCAATACACTCTACTTCTTTCTTGGTCCTTTTATTGTAACACTTGTAGTCCTTGTTTTCGATTGAGTATCCAAGAAAAATTCTTTCATGAATTCACGAGTCAAATTTTACAAGATTTTCAACATTCCTTTTTATATAGCACTTGCTCCCAAAAACTTTGAAATTATCTAATTTTGTAGGCCTCTGTCTGACATAGCTCATAAGATTTATTATCACTATTTGGCCTAAGTAGAATTTTGTTTTCTCAATAAAATGTTGTTTGAGTATCTTATCCACAAAAGGTATGCACAACATTAACCTCATCCATCATTGCTCGCACGATATCTTAAATTAGCCTATTCTTTCTCTCCACCACACCATTTCGCTGATATGTTTTAGCAATTTAGTACTATCTTTTAGTGTGGTTCTCTTCAAAAAATTCTTCAAACTCCTTAGACATATATTCACCTCCTTTATCAAAACTTAGACAATGGATCTTCAATTCCTTCACATTCTCAACTAGAGCTTTAAAATATTTAAATTTGCTAAAGGATTTTGATTTCTCTTTCATTATCATGATCCAAGTAGCTCTTGTGAAATCATTAATGAACATGATGAAGTACATTTCGCTTTTGGACTATGTTTTCTTGTAGGCCCATAAATATCATTGTGCACGAGCTCTAATGGTTAATAATTAAAACACTCTTTATTCTTGAAGTGCACCCTTGTTTGCTTTCCAATTTGACATGACTTTCATATAGTGTTGTCTAGTTTAGAAAATCTTTGAAACCCTCTAAGCGCTTCATTTTTGTTGATCTTAACTAGGCTGTCAAAATTTTCATGGCCCAGTATTCTATGCCAAAACCATGATTCATTTGTTTTAATAATGCAAAACGTAAATCTAGAATAATCAAATACATAAATGTTGTCATTTCTTATTGCTCTGCCCACCAACTTTCCAGATCCAGCACTTTTGATTTCATAATCTTTAGATCTAAAAATTATATCATAACCATTGTCGCACATTTGACTCACACTTAGTATATTGTGTTTCAATTCATCAACGAATATAAGATTTTGAGCCATGGTCCTTCCATCCAACCTTACAATCTCTTTGCCTTTGATTGGAGATGAAGCATCATTTTCGAAGCTAACATTTCATTTCTCAAACTCTTTTAGATACAAGAACTTGCTCTTATCACCTATCATGTGCTTGGAGAATCCATTATCAACAAGCCACTACTCATACTGATCATGGGTTGTTAATTCTAACCCACTTTTTAAAGATATATCAAATTTCTCCTTCCATCTTTTTACTAGTTTCTATTGAGCTAATCTCTGTTGAATCTAGTTCTTGGGAGGACTAGAAAAATTGGATATGCAGTCACTTTCCTTATGGACAAAATTGTTACATCTAAAACACTTGATTTATTTCATCAATGGAGAAAAATTATTTATATTATCATCATGTGAGCTATTAAAGCTTTGAAATTTTTCGATCTATCAACATCTCTTTTGCCAAACAACTTCATTCTATAATTGATTCTCGTGTGCCCAAAATTATGACATGAAAAACAATAGCCATAAAATAAATTTGATACTTGACATTATTTTTCCAATGACAAGGAGTTGAATTGATGAGCCTTTGTTACTTCTCTTGCTGATTTTTAAGATTCTATTGAATATTTATGTTGATTTCATTGGATAAATATTATTTAGATTTCCCTTATTGTTGGCTGGAGTATTCACTTTGTTTCCCTTTCCTTTTAGTGCATCTGAGTAGCTGGAGCTTGGATTTCCTTTTGTATCTTGTTGAGAGGTCTAAAAACCTATGCCAATTTTGTCTTATGGAGGCCTTTGCACACTGACAATATATTTTAAAACTTCAGATGCTTTCATAAGTTTTAGATTCAAATTTGATTGAGCTTTTTATTTCTTTAGATCTGATCTCAAAGCCACAAATTCTCCTCAAAGACTTTGCCAATTTATTTTTGAATCTCCTATTTGATTAGAGAGCACATGATGGCTCTAGAGCCGGGTGTGTCTTGATAGACCCAAAGCACAGGAAACACTTGATCTCAAGCCACTTGGAATTTGAGTGCACGAACAAAAATGTTGTATATGAAGCACTCGTATTGGGCTTGCACAAAGTCATTAGCCTCAATGTTGCTACAGCCAAAGTGATAGGGATTCAGAAATCATGGTACCGTAGGTACGTAACAACATACATTATTTTTCACCTCATCTCAAAATTTATCAACAAGAGGTATGGCAACTGATCTCTAACTTCGAAGCTTTCAATATCACTGTTGTGCCAAGAATGCGTAATGCAGCCGTCGATGTCTTAGCTAACGCAACTACTAGGATGACACTGCTTAGGGATAGGTTTATTGTTGAAATTTTGTATAAGCCTTCTATCCATGATAACATAAATAATCTATGCGTATTTTACGATGATCAACAAATACTACACTTCATGGTCAATGCTGATGTGTTCAAGGATGCAGTGATTGACGAAGATAAGCACGATCAGTCTCTGCAAGCCATAGCTAATGACAATAAATGCAACCTCATACCCAAGGGTGTGGTATCTCTCAAAATGTTATATGACTTGCAAAACTACTTTCAAGGGCCAAGGAACAGAAAAACCCACAGTTCCACCATGATGCATGAACATATCAACTTGGGAACGAAACAAGATCTGAAGTTTGCCAATCTCAATACATGTTGCTCACTGCAGGAGCGACAAGCATTTGTCCACTTTTTCAAATAGTAACAATATGTGTTTGCGTGGACATACGATGATCTAAAAAAATACGACACATAAATAATCCAACATGTGATTTTGATCAAAGAAGAGGTCAACCCATTTTAGCAAAAGCTGAGAAAAGTACATCTGTCACTTCAACCCCTCATACAGAAAAAAATTGACTAAGTTATTGGATGCAGGGATCATTTATAGGATTTGTCATTCTACATGGGTTTCTAAGTTAGTTCCTGTACGTAAGAAGTCAGGGGATATCCGCTTATGTGTTGATTTTCGAAACTTGAATCGCACCTCGGACAGAGACAACTATCCCATGCCGTCAATGAAACATATTTTACAGACAATATTTGGAGCAGAAATGGTTTCCTTGCTCGATGGTTTTTCAAGATAAAACCAGGTTCTAGTAGCAGAACCTGATAGACCAAAAAATACCTTTTGTACCAAGTGTTGTACGTTCTCCTATAGGAGAATGCCCTCTGGGCTTGTGAACGCAGGCGCAACTTTTCAGTGCACCATGGACATCACTTTCCGTGGACTTATCAAATAGAGCATAGTGATGTACCTTGATGACGTGATTGTCTTTTCTAGAAAATGGTTAGACCACATACGCCATCTGAAGAAGATATTCGAGTGATGCCGAAAATACGGGATATGTTTGAATCCCAAGAAAAGCGTATTTGCAGTGTCTGAGGGGAACCTCCTTGGGCACATCATTGCTAGAAGTGGGATCAAGGTTGATCCAAATCGAGTTTGGATGATCACATAGATTCCTCACCCAGCTAATAAGAAAGTCATGCAATCCTTCTTGTGAAAGATAAACTTCCTTCGGAAGTTCATCTCAGATTATGCACAAATAGTGAAACCTATGTAAGACATGATCAAGAAGGATCCAGTCTACAGTTGGGGTAACAAGGAAAAGAATACATTCACTCGTATCAAGCAGGCTATAGCAGATGTGCCTTCACTTTACAACCTAGACTTTAATAAGAATTTCTTGATATACACCTTTGCCTCCGACAATTCACTTGTTGCAGTACTCACTTAGAAGGATGACCTGAACGAAAAATGTCCCATCTCCTTCATGAGTGCAAGCATGCAGGGACCCGAACTCAAATACCCCTCTATCAAAAAACAAAAATATGCAATATATAAGGTGGTGAAACACTTCAGACCCTACTTGTTGAAAAACCATTGCATAGTCTTTGTGCCACACCCAACAGTATGATCTCTTCTTGTACATCAAGAGCTGGGTGAAAGATGTGCAAACTGGATAAGAAGATTGCAAGAGTATGATCTTGACATCAAGCCAATTCACATTGTCAAGGGTCATGGTCTCCAAAGACTTACAGCCAAAGTAATCCATGAAAAGCAGGAAGAAGAAGAGCTCACTGGTTGGGAGCAAGAAATCAAGATGTACGATGTAGAGCTAGCACCACCCACTTCATACGGAAACTCTTGGTATGAAGATGTGTGCCAATACCTTGAGCATGGCACCATACCCTCTCATTTCTCCATGAGACAGAAGAGGGAACTTCGCCTCAAATATTTACCTTATCAGTTGGTGCACGAAGTGTTGTATAAAAAGCACAGCGACGGAGGGACATGATTCAGAGAAGGTCTTGCATTATTTTCATGGTAGACGAGTCAGGGGCCACTTTGTGGGAAATACCATCGCGCACAAAGTCATACAAGAAGGTTTATAATGGACCACATTATTCAAGGATGCACATTCCTTGCCTATAAGTGCCTACTCTGTCAGTGATGAGCCAACAGAACATGAAGGTCAGCAGACCTAATGCACCTTGTTGCACTGACTGAACCATTTCAACAGTGGGACCTATACATCATTGGGGAAATATTCCCATATTCGTCGAAATAACACCACTACGTCTTGACAGCTACATATTATTTCACGGTGTGTACATAAGTAGTTCCGCTTAAGCAAGTGAATGACCAGGAAGTCATCAGCTTCCTCCAACAAAACATCATCTCACGATTTGGCATTCAGGTATCACTTGTTTTTGAAAATGCAACTTACTTTTTGTCTTTAAAGCTTTATGATTTTGCATTGCAATATGGTATCGTTCTTAAACACTCAGCTAACTACTACCCGCAGGGAAATGATCTTGCTGAATCTACAAATAAATACCTTATCTGCATTATCAAGAAGACCATTTACTCTGAGTAGCGTAGCTGGCACTTTTCTTTGATGAATGCATTATGGGCTGACCGTGTAAGACCCAAACCCTCTCTGAGAACTTCGCCATGCTTCCTGGTTTATGGTAAAGAAGCCATCATTCTGCCAAACATCTACTTGCTTGTGCTCCAGTTGTCCCAAGAATCCCAAGGCAAGCCTTGTCTGCTAGTTCAACGTAGGATGGATACACTTCACAAGTTGCAGGAAGAAAGGATGAAAGCAAAAGAAAAATTCACACTCCACCAAAATTGTATCAAGAGATAGTTCGAGAAGGAGTCTGCATGGAATATTAACTTCGACGTGGATGACTTAGCCTTGAAATGGGATAAGCCCCATGAAGACAAAGGAAAACATACGAAGTTCTAATCCCTATGGATTGGTCCATACAATGTCTAGGAAAAGATTGGCCCACACACCTACCATTTGCAATCACCTGACGAGAGGATTGAAAACCTTCCTGTCAATGACCAAGACTTAAAGCACTACTTTCAATAAGTCGGGTTCGCGTCATGCACCATGTACATAGTCTGTTTATTGCTTGTTGTCTTTTCTCTTTGCTTTGCTATTTTTCTTTGCTTTGTTTTGTTTGCTTAATATCATGATATTTTTTGTTTTGTCAATAAGTGCTACCCTCTACTGAGTTCTGGATTTTGAATGAGTATGTGGCTAAGATCCAAAAAGTCTTGTGACACTGCAATACTTGTTCAGCCCTGTGTATGTCTTCTCTATGCTTGGTTATAACCTTTGGCTGATGAAGTCTTGACGAAAAATACGAGCCGTATGTAAGGGGATATTTGGTCCAACCATGAACCTGTGTCCACACTGGGAAACCCCATTCCTGTACTTAGTCTTCTATTTTGTGTGTTCAAGCTCATCCAACTAGTAGAAATGGAGAAGGTGAAAATCTAAACGAGAAAACCTAAATCAGAGGTCTTACATGCTTCTCTGAAGGAACAACCTCTTCTGCTCTCAATAAGTCGAGATCCCTCTTTCGACCCAAAAATAAATAAGTGCCTATGCATAGTCCTGTTTTAAAAAATACAAAGGTGAAAGAAGAGAAGGGCTTCTTGTGTAAAGAGGTGAAGCATGCAACTCCACTAGGGTAGTGAGTAGGCTCGCTGGAAGTGGAGAAATACATGTGTTCCTGTGTGAATCCATCAGGGTATTGTCCAGGCCTACTAGCAACAGAGCAACACCAAAGATGAAAACTTATACTATGAAAATTTTAAACTTGTAAGCCAAACTACCCTCCCTGATTTCGAAACACTATGATCAAGCTGAAACTTATTGTGTGTTCGACTGAGTTGTAAAAAGGTGAACCATGTTTGTCCATGGGGTAAGTGGGGAAACCGAATTAACCCACACAATGATTCAATACTCCCTGATACACCAAGGCCCTGTGTTGTCAATGGACCGAAACAGAGAAGATGGTATTCAACCAGTGTGTCGCGAAGTGTTGTAGCGACTGCAACACCCACCAAAATTTTGGCCTACATCCAATTTCGCAACCTTCCTTGGTTTCTCCTTGATGATTGCAAACACTTGGTCTCATCCCATGAGCTCATGTCAAGTCTTTAAACCCTCTTTTCTTGACCGTTCAACGGTCATCTTTTAGCATGTTGGTTGCAATGTCATGCTTGTAGTCTTGTTCTGGCTTTGTTCAAGGCCTGTCTTCGTGTGTACAAGTTGTGTTCGCTATGTAAGCATTTGTCGCACTCACACAAGAAGGTGTATGCAATGTCATGCAAGTGTCATCGCAATCATTCAATGATTTACCTCAATGTCTCACTTTTCGTTTGCACCCGTTAATCAGTCACACTAAGCATGTTGTCTAGTTTGTTTGAGGTGTCTTGTCCTTGAGTCATGTTGAGTGTGTGTTCGCAAGGTCATGTATACATGAGTTCAATCAATCACACACTTAACCATTTTTCCAAAGATCTATCAGTCGGACCACCCTCCATTAGCTAGACCTTCACTAAGCTGCACTGCGCAGTGTCAACCCTCATTGAGCAAGCGTTGTTGCCCATAATTGCGCAGAGCTTGAGGCTGCCTCCGAAGTAGTCTACACTACGCAATCCTGGAATCAACATGGCTGATTGTCACCCAAAAAAACATAAAAGTTGCCTAAGAAGCTATCTCAATATGTGCTTCCCGCAAGCCTATCCATCAAGCCTCTTGTTGGTCAACCAGAGAATTTGACTTGGAAGTGACCCCGGGCTTCACTCCTCCCAAAAAATTGTGCAGAAGTTATCATCCTACCCGCCTACACTAACTGAAGAAATTGCATAGAAAAGAGGGATAGGCACCCACTACATGTCACTACACTATCTCTGGAAATTGCACAGTTTTGTCAGGGATTCCCCCTGTCGGCCAGCTTGCCACTCCTCTTGAAAATTGCATAGTTTTCTTGGACTATCCACTAGCTTCCTGAAACCTCGCTTAGCCTGGAAACTATGCAGACATGTCCTCCATGACTGCCTCCCAGATCTGCATAGTTTTGGCCAGCAAGCTTCCCGCATCCTACTCCTAGACTCCTCTAAAAATCTGCATAGTTTTGACTGCAAGTGCCTCCTGCTGCCCGCACTGCCTTCCTCGAAAAAATTACGCAGTTCAGCCTCCCAGCTGAGCCAGATTCCGGAGATGTCACTCCTTTCCTAGACTGCTCAACCCAACCTCTCAGTGACCTCTGCATAGTTTTCCCGATAGTGTCTCGAAACCTCACATCCTGGCATGATATATGCTCTTTGCAGTTTCAAAATCCTTGTCCTCTCTCCTCATCACCTCCACCCGAAAGCGAAAGATGATGCATCATGGTAAACTAGGGGATTTTTGGATTTGATGTCGTCTAGTCATGAGTGATTGTAGATACAGGTACATGGATGAGACATGGCGCAATGATGAATACGATGAACAAGGAACACATGCTAGGATACTTGTTCGCGAATGGATGAACACATGAAGCATGCCAAGTACCAGCGAAGGGGATACATGCACATGCAACATCAAGTGAACTCCAAGACCATCAAAGGATCCACACACCTTTTCATGCAAACGTGAAGCTATGATACACTAAGAGCACACTCATCATTCAGCAGCACTGCAACTCGACATGGGCACCACCATCAACATGAACATACCAGTATTGTCATGTTGAGTCATGTCATGAGTCGTCTCAACCACATCACTATTGTGGGCCATATTGTTGTTATCAATGTAATGTAGCATGGAAGTCCAAGAGACCCAAATACGAAGTTGAAGGTTCGTGTCAGTTGAAGAGTCATGTGAGTCAAACATTCATGAGGAAATTTGAAGAGTCACAAGGGTCAAGTTCACCCTTGGCTAAATATACTCCTCATTTGTACATGCAAAAGACTTTTTCAGCTTGGCTCCTCCCACATAGCCTTGAGAGTCTGTAGTCTTTTCTTTGAGGAGCGAGTAATGGCTCCAACGCCCCACTATTGGGGTTAGTGATGTATGGTGTACGGATGTGTCTTGGAACTTTCACTTAATTCAGAAGTCCGTTAACATGCTAGCACATCTTCACACATGTATTGTATTTGTTTGTAAGATTATTCTTTGGAAGCTTGTAATGCATGTTTTAACCCGTACAAAGATAGTTGAACTATTTTGGTTATTTTAGTGCATATGCTATTGGAAATGTGTTGTATCAGTTGTTAACATTGTCTCGCCCGAGTGGACTACTCTGTCGAACACTTGACAGGTTCATCCTTATAAACTTTTTCTAACGACCGTTGCACTTCTGTGGACTATTCCCTTGGGTGTTGTACGTGCTATCTGTTCACTTTGTGTTTGTGACTACTGCATTCATGTGGACAACTCTGCCAGAAGTTGCACAGGTCTTGTTGTGTTGTGTGTTTCTAACTGAGTTGGGACTATTCCCTTTCGACTTTAGACTCACTCTTACCCTCTCCCTCTTAGTGAAATAACTTAGACACGAGTTACACTAATCACTCTCCAGGCACTCGAACCTTGTTGTTTGAAGACTAAGTATACCACTCTCATGTGCTAACAAACAAGAGCTAAGGCATATGTTTAAGATAATTGCAACCGTGCCATCATACTGGATGGGACTCCTACAGTAAATGGTGTGAGGTCTAGTTGGGGCTTCATACCAGGGAGATCCCCTGAATGTTGGCGGGTCCCGCACCATCAACAGGACAACACTATAATTCTTCACAAATTGCTTTCTACTCCGAAACAAAATTCACAACATATATGAATATTGAGGGCTTCAATTCTAAAAATTTTGAAATTTTAAAGCTACATTTGTCCCAAAAGAGTAACCCATCTTCATGCATTCCCCCAAAGTAGTTTATTTCTTCTTATCTTGCATCAATTGCAAGACTAATATGATTGAATGTTGTTGAGCATGTGGAGAATGTAATTTTGTTCCTTGTTTTTCAGGTTGAATAAAATATTATTTTTCCTTCAAAAAAATCTCTTATACTTGACATATAGGATCATTTGTGCTTATTTTTTCCCGTATTTATGGTGATAGGCATAATTATTTTGGAATAGGGCTTCCAAAATTTTAATTTAATTGTCAATGATTATTTGGTGGATGGTATGGATTTCACTTTATGGAATATTCTAGAATATTCTTAAAATGCCATATGATCCTGTGTCATATGAATTTGAGAGATGATTTTTTGGCATGTGGTATAGTAAGGGCATTAGCTGATGGTATTGTAAGAAAGCCTATTTAAAGTGGAATGAATCTCAATGGTAAAGGGGAGATTGTACCAAAGTTTGTTTAAAGTAGAATGAATCTCCATGATAACTTGTAAGAAATATTGTTTAAAGTGGAATGAATCTCCATGGTAGATGGGAGATTGTAACAAAGTCGGTTTAAAGTGAAATGAATCTCCATGATAAAGGGAAGATATTTGGATATATATTGAAGTATCTCAAGCTACTTGCCCATCATTTATTCCCCTAAAAATTTTGGCTCGCTATAAATTAAGATTATATCTAACATTATTCTTTTCAATAATCATCTACCTCATCTAAGGCACCATCAATTTCTTTCTATTTTTGAGAATCTAAGCAACATAAAAACCATATAAAGAAGAAAGAAAGGAAGAAATAAGAAAGAAAAAAACTAATAAGGAAAGTCTAAAAGAAATGAATATTTGCATCTTATTAATAATTTTGTTACATATTTTTTAAATGTTTATATGTTTAATATATATTAATTATTTTTATTATTAATTATATGTTTAATGTATATTAATTATTTACTATCAAATTATATATTATTGTTATATATATATATATATATATATATATATATATATATATATATAATAATATGTATATTGATTGTTTTAATTATTAATATAATTGAGTTGATTTTTAATTTTTTTTAATATAAAATTATTTATAATTAATAATAATTTAAACTAAAATTATAAGTTAGTTAATTTTTTATTATTATTATTATTAATTTCACTCCTTTAAAATTATTTAAATGTATTTTAAAATAAATAAGTATTTTGATGTAATTTTTTTAACCTTTTATTTATATTACTGTGTTATTTACTTTATCTCCTTTATTTATTATCATTTTATCTCTTATCTATCTTTAGAATCATTCGTGCTTATTTTTTCTTCAATATCTAAAGCAAAGCAACGAGCTTCACATTTGTGCTTAGTTTTTCCTGGTGTTTCACCCAGATTGTTTATAATGAAGAAATCACAAATATGTTATGTGTATTGCTTCAATTAATACGCATGCACAGGCTCTCTTGAAGTTGGATGAACATAGTCAGAAAGGAAGAATTATGCTCCACCACTGCAAGTTTTCCAATCCTTTCAGCAAGTTCTAGTGAGATTTCACAGGTAGGCTTTTGAGTGGGAAATCTTGACAACTCCATCATGCTCTTCTCAGAGAATTTGAGATCAAATTTGATGTAAAATCTTCTTTCTGTACAATCTGCTTTCAATAACGACCATTGCTGCATTCCCCTTCTTTAACTAACAGAATTTGTTTCACGAAAAACGAAATAAGGTGTGAGTAGAAATGCGCAGAGAGAAATGGACCTCTTTGCCGTTATCCACCTTGGAGATTTTGAAGGCGAAGTGAAGGTTGGAAATTGCATTTAAAAGAATCTCGCAATGGAAGCGGACAGTGCATTTAAAGTTGGGGGAATTGTAGATGCTCCTCTGAATAGCAACTCGAAACTCTTATTGTTGTAAACATCATCGCAACATTTAGCTACAGAATCCTGACTTCTACATCATGCTTTTAGATACAAAATCCTGACTTCTTCAAAGACATTAGATTTACTGATTTATTTAAAGATAGAAAAGCTATATGTTTTCCTCGTAGTTGTTATGACAATAAAGTTCTCAAGATGGGGCAAGATAGAATTTGTGAACTATGATTACTTAAAGTTAAAGCTGGTCTGAATTGTCAAAGATGTGTGTTAATTAACTTTTTTTTGTTCCTTTAAATTAAATTGCAGTACCATTTATGTTGGTTATGACAAGTTTTAAAAGTGAAAGATAGACTTTTCTACCTTTACTTGTAAAGAGTGGTATAAAAACTAAAAAACATAACAAATACAAAATTCTGCTTGTATTTAAAACCAGAAGAGTGTCACACATTCATATAGATGTAAAAGATATTGAATACAATTGCTTTTTAAAGATAGAATAATAAATTATAATCATAAGCACATTTCCAAAACACCACCCATGAGTAGATATAACTCTATCGTTTACATTTACATGGAATCAATAATAAAACATTTATATGCAATCAACAACAAAGATTTATGTACAAAGAAGCATATAACCACTACTTTGTTACAAAGATTTATGTACAAAGAAGCATATAACCACTACTTTGTTACAATAGACTAAGATGTGGAAGAACTTTGACCTTCACAAATGTTGTTGATAGTAGCACTTGTACTACCCAACAAATGTGTTAGATTTGATTGGAATTTGGGAATGGAAGTAGTGCTCAAAAAAGTGTCTTTGATGTTTTGCAATGTGCTTAGAATTCCCATCATTGTAGGTCGTCCTTGAGGAGATTCATTTGTGCAAAGCAAACCCACATTTATCAGTGCACTGAGACAATTGAGATCTTTATCTTCTTCAATGCATCTACTAGTCCTCGTTAATAGACCCATGTCCACCACTTCTTGTACTTGGTTTGGAAAACTACTACCCACCCACTTGTGCAATGTCATTCCTTCTACAAACATGTCATGGGTGGGCTTCTTTCTAGTGAGCATTTCCAATAGCACTATTCCATAGCTATAAACATCACCTTTGGTTGTAACTTGTCCTCCCACTCCATATTCTGCATTCATAGATCCTCATCATAAGTTTTTTAATTTAATTGAAAATTTTAAGTAAACATAAGAAAATCATAAGATTGCTTCATATGGGATATAGTTTAAATAATACCTGGAGGAATGTACCCAGTAGATCCTTTGAGTGCATTTGTGGAAGTGAGAGCTCCATCTTCATTATTTGCAAAACATATAGTAGCAATGCCAAAGTCTATTAAATATGCAGTCATATCTTCACCCAACAACACATTGTTCGGTTTCAAATCACAATGAATCACTTGCACAAAGCAATGATGATGGAGATATGTCATGCCTTGGGCGATATCTATTGCTATATTCAACCTTTGAATCAAATTCAAACAACTTTGTTCTCCATCATCGGGATATAACCACTTTTCTAGGCTTCCTTTGGGCATTAATGGAAATATCAAAGCTTTGATTTGGAGATCTGAATAGCAAGTTATGACCCGAATCAAATTCCGGTGTCTAACTCTACCCAAAACTTTGCATTCTCTATCAAAACTCTTTTGAGACCCTTCATTTTGTAGATTGAGAAGCTTCACAGCAACCATTGTGCCATCATTCAAAATCCCTTTGTACACTTTTCCAAAACTACCAATTCCTAACAAGTTTGCATCACTAAATTCATTTGTTGCAATGACGAGCTCTGCATAGGAGATTCTTCGATGCTCCACATTTAATGATGGACCAGTCTCTCTTTGAATATTTCTCCTACAATTCTTTCTCCACAAGATTGCAAGAAACAAACACAATACAACAATTGCTACAACAACAACGGGGATGATAACTCTTTTGAGATTCAAAACACTTTTATGTTCATGAGCATAGCATGGTGGTAGATTTACCCAAGGTCCACATAGACCAAGATTTCCCATAAATGCTGTGGCACCAATCTTTTTGAAAACTCCTTCTTTAGGGACTTCCCCTGACAACTTGTTAAAAGAAAAATTCAAGTGACGGAGCATTGCGAGATTTGCTAGTGATATAGGTATTCCACCTGACAAATTGTTGGAGGAGAGATCTAGGTCTTGAAGACCTAGAAGTTCACTGATTGACACTGGAATTGGACCTTCAAGTGCATTGTAAGAAAGATTCAGATATGCTACTTCTTTGCAGCTTCCGACGATACTTGGAATGTAGCCAGTTATTTGATTTGTAGAAATATCTATGGCTTGAAGCTTATTGAACTTTCCTAGTTCTAAAGGTACATGGCCACTTAATAAATTGTTTGACAAGTTGAAATACAAGGCTAAATTTGCAAGGCCTGCAAGCTCTTGAGGTATGTGACCACTAAGCTTGTTATATGATAGATCTAGCTCTAGTAAGTTCACACATTTCCCTATAGTTGCAGGTATGTTTCCTGATAACTGGTTACGATTAAGATCTAAATATCTTAGTTGTTGGAGGTTGGCCATAGAATCAGGGATTTTTCCAGACAAATTATTTCCAAAAAGATATAAGAGACCTAATCTCTTTAGCTGCCCAATTTCCATTGGAATATTTCCTTGTAAATTATTGGAATCCATATATAACCTCTCCAACTTCTGAAGCTTAATAACTGAAGATGGGATTGACCCGGTAAAAGAATTACCTTTTAAACTAAGGAATGTTAAGCTACTTAAATTTCCAATAGCAGGAGGTATTTCTCCAGCTAATTCGTTGATACCCAAGTCTAAGTAGTAGAGTTCTGTGGAGAGGTGGCCTATAGAAAATGGCAATTGCCCAGTGAAGTTATTATCAGATAAGTCTACAAATTGTAGAACGGAACAGTTACTAAGAGCTGTTAGAATCGGGCATGTCGTAATGTTGCCGCTAATAAGGTAATTGTCGCCCAACAAAAGTCGCCGAAGATGTGTCAATTTACCCAACTCCATAGGCACTATTCCGCTGAGCTGGTTCCCTGTTAAAGCAATCGATTGTAACTTGGTACAATGGAAGAGGGATGAAGGAACGCTGCCACTCAGCGGATTATAAGACAGATAGAGGTCCTTTAGCTGGGCGGTGTTCTTGGTACACAACTCCAAAGGAATGTGGCCAACTAATTGGTTAAACGTTATATCCAATGCTTCAAGATTGGTGCAGTTGGACAATGAAGACGGAATGCGTCCCATCAGATGGTTCTCATACAGAACAAGAACGCTGAGCTGGCTTAGCATACCCAATTCGGAAGGAACACTGCCGTGAAGGTTGTTTCTAGCCAATTCTAAGTACTGCAAAGAGGATATGTTTCCCAAGCAGTCCGGGATTGTTCCTGTCAAATTGTTAGCTCCCAAGGCCATGGTCAGTAGCTTCGGGAGAACACATAGTTGTGGGGGTATGTTTCCTGTGAGATTGTTATAGGAGAGAGTCAAGTTCCGTAAACTGCGGCAGCTACCGAGAGTGGGCGGAATGGAACCCTGGAGTTGATTCTGAGACAGGCGAAGCATCTTTAAGCGAGAGAGGGTTCCCAATTGATAGGGAATTTGACCGTGGAAACTGTTATTGCGAAGGCTGAGTACTGTAAGAAAGGAGAGATTGGCGAGAAGGGGAGAGATTGTACCTTGTAATCCCATGTGCGAAACATTGAGGGAAACGACTCTCTGCCTGCGCCTGCTGCATATGATGCCCGTCCAGTGGCAGAATGAAACATTTGGCATCCAAGACGTGGCTAAGGACTGGGACGGATCGTATGTGATTGCAGACTTGAATGCAAGCAGAGCGTGTTGATCGGAAGCATTGGTGAGACGAGGAGGATGGTGAGGGAAATGGGCGATGGATGTGGAAAAGAGAATGAAAGAAAGGGTGGCGAGGAGAAGCATTATGGTAATCTGCATCTCTTGCGTGAAAGAAAGAATGGTTTCTGATGAGAAAATGGAGTTTGGTAATGTAGTAGCTATATAGCTGCTGCATTGAGTGAAGTGAATCAATAATTTCCGATATCTTTGGGTCTCTTAATTTTGCAAAGAGAAAACGCAGTCAGATTAAAATAAATCCCCAGCATTTTCACTCCCCGTCGGGTAGAATAAGTGTCCAAAAAGTCCGCGCTCCGAGTCAATATTACTTGTAACATTAAACTAACTTAAACGAAGTTGGAATAATTTGGTTTTCTCTTTGAAGTTGGAATAAACAATGATATCTGATACATACATTCAAACAATGATGGCAAATAACGATTCATCAGGAAAGTAAGAAAGCAATACTCGGGACAGAAAATGGAGTTTCTTTCACATTAACCATCTTTTCCAGATGTGGTCACTTAATTTTCCATTTTACTGTTCGAAGTTTGAATAAAGGAGAGAATCAAAGCTTAACTTCGAACAAAGGAGAGAATCAAATCTTTCCGATAAGTTCGGGTCGCTTCATTTTCCAAAAAGAAGAGCGCACTCACATTAATTAATCCAAAAATTCCATTTTACTGATCGAAGTTTGAATGAAGGAGAGAATCAAATCTTTCCGATATGTTCGGGTCGCTTCATTTTCCAAAAAGAAGAGCGCACTCACATTAATTAAATCTAAAAATTCCATTTTACTATTCGAAGTTTGAATAAAGGAGAGAATCAAATCTTTCCGAAATGTTGGGTGGCTTCATTTTCCAAAAAGAAGAGCGCACTCACGTTAATTAAATCCAAAAATTCCATTTTACTGTTCGAAGTTTGAATAAAGGAGAGAATCAAATCTTTCCTATATGTTCGGGTCGCTTCATTTTCCAAAAAAAACGCATTCACATTAATTAAATCTAAAAATTCCATTTTATTGTTCGAAGTTTGAATAAAAGAGAATCAAAACTTTCCTTTATATTAAAGTCGCTTTATTTTCCAAAAAAACACATTTACATTAATTAAATCCAAAAATTCCATTTTACTGTTCGAAGTTTGAATGAATAAAAGAGAGAATCAAACCTTTACGATATATTAGGGTCGCTTCATTTTCAAAAAGAAAAGCGCACTCACATTAATTAAATCCACTTCATTTTCAAAAAGAAAAGCGCACTCACAAGAATCAAACCTTTCCGATATATTAGGGTCGCTTCATTTTCAAAAAGAAAATTGCACTCACATTAATTAAATCCACTTCATTTTCAAAAAGAAAAGCGCACTCACATTAATTAAATCCAGAAATTCCATTTTACTGTTAGAAGTGTGAATGAAGTGTGAATAAAGGAGAAAATCAAATATTTCCCCTATGTTCGGGTCGCTTCATTTTCCAAAAAGAAAAGCACCCTCACATTAATTAAATCGAAAAAACACTTGTTTTCTGTGTGAAGTTTGAATAAACGAGACAGTTGTCGGATTTAAAAAATGATGATAAAAACGCACATTTCCACAGAAATAAGAAAAGAATATGACATTTCGATAAAATTATTGGGGTAAAATAATTACTATTAATGAAAAACACATTCTCATAAATCTTTTCCAAATCTATGTTTTTTAATTTGATGACTATCTATGTTTATTAACTATGATAATATTTAACTACGCTTGATTCTATTATATATAAGATAATACAGTCTTTTGAAAAATGTATATATTTATGATAAAAGAAAATGGAATTTCTAAGCAGCACTCACGTAAATAAGAAAATAACATTAACGATCTTTTCGAGATGTGGTCCCTCAGTTTCTCATTTTCCTGTTTGAAGTTTGAATAATAGACGAGACGAGACTAGACTAGACTAGATAATCAAATATTTCCGAAAGGAAAGGAGTAGTCTAACAAAGGAGGAATTGCCTGCTTTCCATCGCCACCCGGAAAACGTCCGGATCCAGCTTCGGCCGCCGGTAATTCCTCCACTCTCCGCGAGCTCCGCCTAGCTCCGCCACCCTCCGCATTAAAGTCCCCTCCGCATTATAGTCGACATCTGACTGGAATTCCGATTTCCATCGCCGTTTTGCTGCCGGGGATTGAATGCACCTTTCAATTCCAATTCGGAAATAACTGCGGACTTGCTGGAACATCTCAAATTCTTCCCTCTAACCAGTCTAGACGTTTGCCCTCTCCATCTCAAAAATTCGATTACAGGGGAATATTTTGGGACCTGGTTTTGTCTAAACAATGACGATTGTGGCCTCGCCAGAGAGGAGATCCCGAAAGCAGAAGCCTTTGGTGAATGAAACCAGTCCCCTGCTGCCCGAAAAGCACAGGGTGGCGAAGATGGTGTGCATGAAGGATTCAATGGCGCCTCCTTCTCTGGCGCAGTGTTCAATCTGTCCACTACGGTGGTGGGAGAGGGGATAATGGCTTTGCCTGCTACTATGAAGGCCTTGGGATTGATCCTCGACAGTCTCCTCATTATCTTCGCTTGCTTCTTGACTGATGCTTCACTTATTTAAGACTGAAGAGGTGTCGTGTCTGTAGGGAAATCTGATTAGATTCAAAGCATTGTGATCACACTGGATCTTATGCCCGGTTTCAAGGATGGAGAAGTGCTCATAAATACATGTTATAAACCCATCAGCGAAGAAATTGGGTGGAAGACAAATATGGAATGAGAAATATTCCACCAGCTTTGGCACAGAGAATGTGTGGGCATCTATTAATACATATATAATCCTTAATCCTTAATAGAATGTTCTGGTTAAATAAATATTACTAATAAGATTTCGCTAGCTTAAAAAAAACACACAATTTTTATGATAGACACACAATTTTTATGATAGACAGACAAACTTGGTTTTATTTCTCAAATTGAGAGAACAAATCATTTGCATCCAAAAATATGAAAGCTACAATTTTTTTTTGGAAATTTGTGCACACTACTAGTATTGATTATTACAATATGGTTTGTAGAACACAACTTTGGCCAACCACAATATATCATATTATATTGATGTCGATGCGAGATCAACTATATTCCTTTTCAATGTTTACAACTACAAATACAGTAGTATCTTTAACTAGAAGGTCGAGCGACCATGGCAGGACGATACAAGGCTTTACAAAAGTTTATCCACTCTTCACAATTCTACAAGCAAATTCCCAAATCAGTGTTCTTTTCTCGGTTATGTTCCAAATAATCTTTATATGTATGTGCACCACCTGCTCCTCATAAAAAATCATTCTCAAGATCGTGGAGGGCCTTCCTCCTTTTTGTTGAACAAAGAATTAATGTCACTCACTATAGCAATTGAACTTGAAACTATTGCCAGAAAAATCATGAACAATGCGATAAATATGTCCTTTCTGGTTGAGATTCCATAGGTGTCTCTGCAATTAAAAAATAATTGAGGTTAGAAGTTACACACAAACAAGATGAAAGACGAAACCAGAAATGAAAAACAACTTTTTTTCGACCTGAGAGCAATGGAAGATGGGAAGATAAAACCCAATACAAACTGCTTCTGTGGCCCCTGTGAATTGAAATGCATCCCAGATACTTGGTATGAATGATGCCCCAAGGAAAACGATTCCAATTAACCTAGTAATGATCAAAATGAACCTCTTATTATCCAAAACAAGATGCTTTTTCGCTGGAAAGACAAGCCCATCAAGATTAAGTCTCAGGGCAAAAAAGATGAGAGGAAAGACCAGCATCAGATGTACAACATAGGTCACACGAACAATGTCATTCAACATAGCACTGTAGGGAACTCCCATGTTGGTGTCAAAATTGGCCAGGACATCATCCATGGTCTAGTCTCCAATAGAAGAAAGCCAAAAAAGCTTGTACTTATGTATACAATTGAGCACAATGCCAATGATGTGCGAACAATGGGCTGCATTTCTGAAGGGTCCTCAAGTTCATTGTATATGGAATGAACTGCATGGCACAAAGACATCACAATTCATTATAAAATAATTTTAAATGAAAATTTAGCTAATGAACTCTAAGATACTACACTATAGGACTAGAGATGGAGGAAAATAATCCATACCATTGTAATGACAGATGTAAGCAGTCAAAATAACTAGTACCACAGTGAAAAGCTTCAAGAACGAAGTAAAATCCACAATATTTGGTAACAATCTTGGTGCTTTGACGGTGCCACTGAACAACTTTACAATCGCAATACCAGCCGTAATCACAACAAATACAACACCAAGTGCAACTGATAATGCAGAAGTGAATTTCAAAGAATCTGCAAATTCATGGAAATGAACACATCAATATAGGCATCAAGATTTGAACATCACAACTCCTAAGGAGTAACCCATGATCCACGATTTGAACATCACAACTCCTAAGGAATAACCCATGATCCACATCCTTGAATGTATATGCCATATGCCATTTCTAACAGGGCAACATGAAAAGTCAGACAAATCATTAATCAGATGCCATCAGTATGTGACATTCCCAAGATATGTTGAATCCCCTCATATAATTACAACAGTTTCTAGACATTTAAATCCCTGATAGCTGTGAAAAGGCCTAAATGAAATATCATATATCTGAAAATCAGTGCTTAGAAATGCTTATCAGGATGAGCAAAGCAGACTTAGCCACTCTCTTGAAAGACACCAATGGAGCCAAAATAAGGACTATGGTGAGAACTAGGATTGGAACACGTCCATTCCACCAATGAAATCCAAACCATTATTCAAGTATACCAGCATGATGCACGCCATTTGATGATGTTCCAGATAGAACATCGCATGCCCAAATAAAGAAAACACCTCCATCAGACATAGAGATTTCTAATTCAAAGCCATATATAAGATGGGAATCATGCCCAAAGTAATATAAAAGTGGCACTAGATAATTGACCATTCAAACAAAAATGAAAGGAATCTAAGAAAAAAGAGACACTAATAAAGCATGTCAAGTCATGTATGCTTCATAGAACACTTCAACTTTGTTAAACAGAAAAAAGTTGTTAGTGTTTCAGCTTGCTAAACTGTTCACGATGCAAAAATTGGGTTGAAGTTTCAATTCAAGCAGTACTTTTAAAATACTCTAGTTGTAACATACATGCTTAAATATTCCCACATGATATACTATTTATCCTTGGATATTACCCTCAAAACTGGACTAATTCAGCCTGCGACCTAAAATGCATAACCTACAATTTTTAGACTGAATTACTTTTCAATTCATCTTATCTTGATTCCTTTCTAACAGAAGCCTGCAAAAAAAATATCAACGGACTGCTTTTAAATCAATGATTGCAAATAGTTAAACTCTTCACAAGGTACGAGGATCTCCCTCGATCTCCAACATATTAAACACGATGCAATTATGATCTAAAGTCAAATGAACAAAAACACACTCAAGTTCAAACACTGGATTCAATGATTAAAAGCAAGGGACTATCACATATTTACCAACATTCAACTTGGGAAATATCACTGAATAAGGGCAGTGATAAACTGGTAATTCACCTTATGTTGCATCCCTTTCCATAATCTTCCAACAAATTGGTCTCCTCAAACAGAAAATACTGTTGGCATTATGATACAGGTGTTGTCTTTGGTGGAAACTCACTCAGAGGTTTGATACAGGTGATGGCAACTTAATCAGATGACAGATCAGAATGCAGCAGGTATACGCAGGTTGACCATGATGAAAGTGCGTATATACGCGGGTTAGTAGAGCAAAAGGTGCATATACGTATACACGCAGGTTCACAGAAGGAAAAGTGCGTACATGGTTTTGGTCCGTGGTATTTGGTCCATGGTATTTTGGTATTGGTCCATGGTATTTGGTTCGAAATGACGACCCCAGGTATTGGGTCCATGGTATTGTTTCTATATGGTTTTGGACCATGGTATTGAGAGAAGCCTAACCTATATAAGGAGAAGATCATTAGGCAAAAGGGCGAGCAAGGAATGGATGTCTGACGAAGTGGGAAGATCTACTATTGCTGGTTATCTGTTTGTGCTGCTTGGCTTGGGTTGGATATAACAACGAAGGTATAAGTAATTATCTTTAGATCTGTACGCGGGTTGTCTCTGGTGAAAGTGCGTATACACGCGGTTTTGATATAGTCAAGTAGCGTATGCATTATGAGATTTGGTGTTTTAGGTTGTTGTTGATTCTAGTGGTTGTTGTAGAGTTCTGGGCTCTGGTTTGCGTTCTGTGTTTTTGATGACAGGGTTTCAGTGATTCAGTATTGGGTGATTTAGAGATTTATGATACAA
>APFE031099252.1:0-10597 GCA_000404065.3 Pinus taeda
CTCCTAGTTCAAATTCAATAGAAGGTGTAGGAGAGTCAACTCTTGGCTCTTGAATTCCAGGAATTCTAGGACTAGGAGTGTCGGTTGGAGATAAGGGAGGTGTCTCTTGTCTATCTCTTGAAGCAGATGGACTTGTAAAAATTGAACTTCGAGCTCTAGCTAAAAACCTTCCTCTAGAATCTCTAGCTCTATGCATGTCATTTTTTATTATTTTCTTCAAGTCAAGTTAATAGTTCTTTTTCTGATCTTCCAGTTCACTCTAGGTGCAAGAAGAGAGCATACTTAAGAAATTATTAAATCAATAACTTTCTCTTTTTTGATCCTCCAGATCACCTTGCCGTGCAAGAGGAGAGCATACTTGATAGGTTATCAACTTCTTTCCTTGAAATTTTTTGTTTTTTTTTTTTTTTTAAGAATATGGCTACTTAATTTCACTTCCCCGGCAACGGCGCCAAAATGTTTAGGCAATTTAGTGTTCCTAAATTGATGTCATTAATTGTCAACCCGGGGCTCGTAAGCTGATGAAGTGAAGGTGTACTATATGTACTTAAGCAACCTCTTAAAGCTTTTTGTCGTTTTGGGGTGTTGTTTGTGGTTAATTTATCTTCCTAAGATGGAGTGATGTATTTATAAACAGATGAGTGATGGTGTGTGTAAGGTGAATTCTAGATGAGTGAAAGTGTGTGATTAGTGGTTTCTAACTACTTGCTAAAAAGGAAAACTTGAAGGAAATAAATGAATTAAAATGAACTGAAAGCAAAGAACCACTTTCTAATGGCATTAGACACCATTCATGCTGCTGCAAATAAAACGTAAGAAAATCACTTAAAAGACCAATGATAATGTTTATCTCTTCCTAACTCTCTGCCTCTAACACATAGTACTGTGTAATACACGATTAGGAAGTAGCTAAAGATAAGTCTAAGAAATGATAAAAAAAATGAGAAAAATCTACTTTAAAGACTAGTTAAATGTTTTGCTCTTTCTAACTCTCTGCCTCTAACACATAGTATTGTGTAAAGCACGATTAGAAAGTAGTTAAAGAGTAGTCTAGAAAGTACCCAAAGTCAGCTGCAAGTTATTAGTATTCTGATCTCAAGAAGATAAACAATTTATAATAAAGAGACCATTCATATGTTAGCAGGCAAATTTGAGAAATAAAGCTAAAAATCAGCTATGATAATAAAGTAAAGGCAGCAACTCTGAATCTGTCAACTGAAACTACCACGAGATATAAAGCAAATACATAACACACAATCAGTCCCGGGTTAAAAACCTGCAAAAGAACAATGCTGATCAGCTTAAAATAAAGGCTGGAAATGAAATAACATAAAAGTGAATTACGCTGTATATGTATCAAGAAAAAGAAATGCTGAATGAAAATAAGGAAATGCTGAACATAAAATACTGTACAAGGCTAACATGAACAGGGGCCCTCCATTCATATAACCCAAAGAAAACTCAAGGTATTGAAAGCTTCAGAACAACACTGCTTCTATTACTCCATGTGCAGAAAATCACAGTCAAGAGTGCTAGAACAACACTATTAAAACAGAGTCTTGAAATGCACTAAAATTATAACAAGTTCATAAAAACACAGCAACTAAAAAAGTTAAATAAGCGTACGCAGACGCAAGTTTTTATAGGCATCTGAAGGATAGCCTACCGCGTACAGCTAAAACTGAAAAATAACTGACTATCATGCGTAATTAAGGTTTAATTAACACGTCATAAGCCTGCGTGGATAGCTGGAGGTTCTGGTCATTATGGGCATTGAATCCAGAGTTGGATTATGTCCCCCACAGCCTGCGTAACACGGACAAGTCACTGTTTGAACTGACGTGACCCAACAGCTTACGCATCATCGTTAAGCTGCCTTTGTTGACCGGAGGTGCAGATGACGTGGATGGATGAACCAATAGCACAGGAACCTCGAGCACCTTGATTCCTAAGTGCCCATGTGGCTCATTTGGCAAAATGGCACGTGGAACCTTGAGATTAACAAAAAGGCCGCGGAATCACCAGATGGCTGCGGAATCAGCAGATGGTTGCGGAATCGGCAGAGGGCTGCGAAATGCCTGTAAATATGTCAAAATCTAAACAAAACAGTCACACATTAGCAAATCTCACTTGATCATGCTTAATGACATCTAATGTAATGATCTGGGTGGTTTTTCATTGAAACTGAGACAAAAGAGAGAGGTAAGTGATGAAAAACAGTAGGTAATAGTGGATGGTGAGGTGTAAGTTAGAGGCTCTACAATAATTCCACCTCCTTCCTCACCCCTAACATCAAGCAAAACCATAGTTATTCATCCTCCTCACATATCCGAGTCATGGTAGCTCACTATGCCCCTATGGTTTTACCAGGACAACTACATCCCCTGTAACATGATTATCAACAACGTATGCCTCAATTTGATAGCACTCGGCCTGTCACAACACAACAAAACATATACAAGATGAATGAATTCTCATACTTACAAGAAGTTCACGAGGATGATGTGAAAATGAGGCTCTTTGCACAAAGTTTGACAGGGGAAGTTGAAAAATGGTTTAGGGGATTGCCAGTAGGTAGTTTTACAAATATATAACAATTTCACCAAAGTTTTCTCACAAGACGGGAAGTAAAAGAATCCTCTTCAAATCCTGGCAGAATATGATTGTCTAAGGAGAGATCCTAGTGAGATAGTTTAGGATTACTACACCAGATTTAATAATGTTTACAATTTTATTCCAATAGAAATACAACTTGCACCAGCACTAGCTTTGATTCGATTTCCACATGGTTTTGATGTCGATATGGCTAATCAATTAAGAGAGATAAATATTGCCACCTTAGAAGAAATGCAAAGAAATGTTGTGAGTGTAGAATAAAATTTGTCGGCCAAAAGAGTGAAGTTAAAAGTTGAAAGAGGGGTGACCATCAAAGAATAGCCTTCTTCCTCTTCATCAAATCCAAAGATAGATAATTTAGTTAGAACTATGGAATGGATGATGGAATGAATGAGTTTGACTAATTAAGCTCCACCAAGAGAAATTTAAGGGGGTTCACAGATAAGAAATCCTAACTTTAGAAGGAACCCACCGCAAATTAAACAAAGAGATCAAAGAGCTCTAGTAGATAAAAAACAAATCAGACCTTCATTCCAAGAGAATTATGTAGATTAAGAAACTGAGATAGAAAATGACCCTGAAAAGAATCAAATTAATTTCTTTTGGGAAAAAAGAAATAGACAATATTTTCTTAACTAAGGAGGAACAAGACCTGTTCATTTTATCACAACCATAAGTCATGCCAACAAAATCAGATGATTATAAAAAATAATATCATAATTTTATTATGGAAGTACACAAACAATACAAATTTAGAAGCAAGAAGTTTGCAACAAACCCTCCCAAGAAGATTTAGATTGATACACCTTCCACTAGCCAGACAAAGGATGACTCCCTAAAAGAAGTTTCTAAGAAACAAGATGTAAGTATTAAAGAAGTAGATAATCCTCAAACTTCTTTTAGTATTGAAAATTAATTAGCTAAGGTTAAAATTTATGTTCCTCTGATGGAATTGATGAATATGAATGGTTATAGATGTCAAGTCATAAAACATTAAATATAGAGGAGGAAATATACAGTTAACCTAAGTGATGACCAACCCAAATTATTATTTGGACCTGAAGTTGAAGGGAAGTCACATGATGGTAATTGGCCACCATTCTACGTCATTCTAAACATTCATGACTACATTTTGCATAATGCCATGCTTGATTCTGGTGCTTCGCATAATCTCATGACTAGAGTCATTATGGAAAAGTTGGGATTATATATGAAAAGACCCTATAAATACCTTTGCTCTTTTGATTCTAGAAAAGTAAAATGCTTAGGTATTATCAAAGATTTATGTGTGAATTTTCCCAAATCCCAACAAAAGTGTGGTTATGGATATTATAGTGGCTGATATACCTCCCAAATATGGAATTCTATTATCAAAATCTTGGGGGGTAAAGTTACAGGGTACCATGCAAATGGACATGATGTATGAAACTATTGTTATCTTTGGTCAACAAAGGAGGTCATATAGGGAAGCATTAATGAAATGTATTGTAATCAAAAAATAAAAACCTAATAACTACCCACTTTATTTAGTGCATTAAGACATGGATTCCTTGATACTATACAATGATATATGTGTAGAAGAAGAAGTGATAAAATTTGAAAGTATCATCAAGAAAAACAGAGGATGTGAAATTAAATGTTGGAACAAAAGATGAAGAGGATGAATCCCTGTGGAATATGGATTTTGATGGGGCATTCACTATGGATGGAGCAGGGGTAGGTGTTTTGGCCTTAAAAAAAATAAAAAAATAGCATATCAAATGGATTTTCTTACAAGATTAATTTTCAATGCACCAACAATATAACTGAGTATGAAGAATTTATTTTAGGATTGTAGATATTGAAGAAGTCAGGAGCTAAAAGGATTTATGTACATGGTGATTCATAAATCATCATTAATTAGATTAAATGTGAGTACTCAGCTAAACATCCTAGGTTAAGGGCCTACATAAATGTTGTCTTAGATTTTCTTCAAAATTTTCCAGAGTATTAGTGTCCTTTAATTCCTAAGAGTCAAAATATATTCGCTAATGCACTAGATACATCAGGGAGCACCTGTAAGATTCAATTCCATCCCAATAAAAAATATGAGATTGAAGTGAATAGATCGATTGTCCCTGATAATATTAGATATTGGCAAGTGTTTGGTAGTGATAAGAAAGTAGAATTTTTTTTTGCAGTTGATGAAAGAATTTGAAAATGTACATATTGATACAAAAAGCATTGTAGATAAGGATACACATGAAACAATGTTAAACTAGATTAGTGAGGATATAGAAGAACTCAAAATCCTAGAGATGAAAGATAATGTGTTACCAAGGGGTTTGGTGCCACTAGAAGAACTATTCAATTTTAATGATGTGGCTAAAAATCCCAATATAGAACTTATGGGAGCTGAAGTTGAGGACTGTAATATAGGTACTTAAGAGAATCCAAATATTGTAAATATTTCCAAGTCTTTACCTCCTAAAGAAAGACATAAGTACATTGATTTATTGAAAGAATATTCAGATGTGTTTCCATTAGGATACGAAGATATAAAAGCATATGATACCAACATTATACATCATTCTATTCCCATCAAAGAGGACTGGAAGCCTTTTAAACAAAAATTAAGGAGAGTGAATCCAATGCTGTTACCCTTAATAAAAAATAGGTTAGAAAACTTTTTGATGCCAAAATCATTATAATGTTGAGGTTTTCGAAATGGCTATCCAATCTAGTGCCAACAAGGAAAGAGGCTAGGGAAATAAGATTATGTGTGGATTTCCAAAACATGAACACAATTTCTCTCAAAGATAACTACCTTTTACAAAAAATGGATCATATTTTACAGAAGGTAGTTGGTTCTAGAAGAATTTCTTTGCTTGATGGCTTTTCAGGTTACTGCCAAATTCTTGTGCATCCAGATGATCAACACAAAACATCTTTCGCAACTCCATGGGGACCCTTCATGTACATTAAGATGCCCTTTGGGCTGATGAATGGAGGAGCCACTTTCCAGAGAGAAATAGATATACCTTTCACAGATGAGAAGGATCAATTTATTGTAATATATCTAGATGACATCATGGTGTTTTCCAAAACTGATGAGGATCATTTGTTTCATTTAAGAATAGTTTTTGAAAAATGTGGAAAATATGGTATTTCCTTGAATCCTAGGAAGTCTTTGTTTGGTTTAGAAGAAGGTAAACTATTTCGTCAAATAATTTCAAAATATGGTATCTGAATTGATCCAAGTAGAATTAAAGCTATTACGAAAATTGATCCACCTAGAAACAAGAAAGAAGTGCAGTCCTTTATTGGTAGAATAATTTTCTAAGGAGGTGTTGTGGCCATCAACAACCCCCTTTTTTATTTCGTGTTGTGACTAATACTAAATATATGGGGACCCTTAGCTAAAATTCAAAAAAATCAATTAGTGATTGTATTTTCTATTCAATAAAACTTACCATCGTAAACTTAAGAAAATACCTTTGAAAATATCTAAAAAAAACTTAAGTTTTGTGATGAGGGAAGACAAAATCACTCCTTAAAGGATATCGTATCGCAGAAAAGATAACAGGATGCCTCCATATAAGCCAAAACTCTAAGAATGCGAGATCACATATTAAAAACATATATATCACATCACATGCTTTAAAACACACTTATGCTAAAAAACTGCAGAAAACGATGATATGCAATATCGCATATCACAAAATCACACCTCGCAAGAAATAAATTAAACACGAAATGCACATACTTACGAGTTTGCGATAATGCGACCATGTGATATTGCGATATCACGATATCATGATAAAGCAGAAAAGCTATCTTACGAAAGAATGAAAGAGTGATCATGCGATCATGCGATATTGCGATATTGCGATTATGCGATGCATTGTCTCATCGCAAATTTTTCTAGTTCATTATTCAAGGCAAAGTATTTTCATTAAACGAGAATGGTTATGTGCTTTAAATGCTCATTAATGAAGTAGTTGCCAGTTGCTAATGAAATCTAGTTTTGAGTTTATTAAAGAGCCAGTTCACGTAAGGTGGCATATTTTTAAATCTCTTCGGCAGTCAAAGCATTCCCATCGTTATTTATTGTCATTACTCTCACCTAACTTGTAAACTGCAGGAATGAAGGACAAAATGTTATACAAAGCAGTGTATAGGAAACTATGGTGAAACTAGGCGAGGCTCTGATATCTGAAGACAGAGAAAAGGCACCCTTGCACAAAGACACAACATGCAATAGAAACGCGGCTATTTTCACCTGGGAAGGCATACATAATCTATTTGAGGAAATAAATCCTAAAGTAATGGGATTTATGGCTACTACAGGCTCATCAAGGTCATCTGAAGCATCGAATGTAGATTTAGCTTGTTCATTCCTGCACCGGAGAGCGGCAAGGCCAAAAATTCTCCCCTGCACAGAAATGGTTAAAGGAATATTAGACAACACTGACATCAAGACAGGTAGTTTAGGGCTCAAGGTCAAGAGCTCTCAGAATCATTGTTTTCACAAAATTCCAACTTTACATCTGCTACAAGAAAACACGCAAGAGGAAAAAGTCGCACTAAGGAAGCCCGGATTAAGAAACAAAGACAGTTTCCGATGCGCGATTAATGCCTAGCGCTAATCACTGGGTAAAACTTCTCGAAATGGGAAGCCTCTAATTGCTCAGTCTCCTGTAAGCCCAGTACCGAAAAGATGGTGCCAGCTCTTGCTGATTCCATTTTGCAGCACATTTAGAGGCTGAAGTCAGCCAACTCACTCATATCAAGCAAATGCTGAATGCTTGCAACATTAAGGAGAAAATACAGAAATAGTTAGTTTTAGATTTAATTTTAGAAATAGTTTTATCTCATTTTGCCTAGAAAAAGGACGGTCATTTAAATTGTATCCTAAATTTTTGTAAATAAGTTATTTTTAAACATAGTTAGTAGTATTTAAACCCTTCTCATGCATTTAGAGAAGGGTCCATAAATTTATCAAAAACTTGTCCTCAGAACATGCACTTTTGCACCCTCCGAGGAGGTTTTGGTAAATGAATGGAATAGGGTTTATTGATTTTTGCATCTGATATATGCTACTAATGTTGCACATCTGTACTCTTAGTTGATGTCGGATTAAGAAGAGATAAATCATTATTGCTTGAAGCTCATGAGTAGAACTAGTTATAAATTGTACTTCTATCTGTTAACTCTTTCTATCTCCTGTGTTAGAGTGATATTTAAGCTTAGTTGTTTATATGTTAATGTTTGAATGCCTGAGTTATCATTTGGCACTTTTATACGGTGATAGCCATTTATTTGTGCTTGATATGTGAAAAACTTACTATGCGATATGCTTCTCACAACTGTTTCTTCTAACTTTTTATGCGAAGTAGTTCATCTATATTGAATTCTTTTCTTATAACAATTGAATGATCTTTATTACCAATTGTTATTTGAAATAATTTTAGATCGTATAACAAAAACATAATACAATTACATATAATTAGATTAGAATTAGAAGTAGATTATCTCATTTAGAATCTTTTAAAGCCACAAACATCAATCAATCTTACACGCACACACAAATTGGGAAACTGGTCCCATTATCCCCAGTCGGACCCGCTATACCAAACAGAAAAGGAGCTACCAACCAAGGTCCAGACCGGGTGGGTATCCCCCTTGTTGTTGAACCGATTTTTGGGGCTTCAACAGGAGGTTTATTCCAAATTTAGTTGAGATCTTCAGAGCTATTACAAACATGCTGAAGAAGGACAGTGAGATGAAATGGAATGCTGAAGCCAAAAGATCATTCACTGATGAGAAAACAACCTTAACCTATGCTCCTATTCTGATTATCTTGGATTGCAGTAAACACTTCATTATCTTTTCCTTCTCTTTAGAACACACTATTTCAACGATATTATTATAGAAAAACAAGGATATACATGAACAACCAATAGCATTTTTTAGTAGAGCTTCAAGAGATGCCTCGTTGAAGTATAATATCATAGAAAAGCAAGATTTCATGTTAGTAAAGTCCTTGAAAGATTTTAGAGTGTGTGTTACATTCTCGCGTAATTGCTTATGTCCCAAGTGCAGTAGTAAAGGATATCCTCACGCAGACTGATCAAGATGGAAAAAGGGGCAAATGGATAGAAAAATTTTTGGAGTACGACATGGAGATAAATCCTACAAAACTTATCAACAGTCAAGGATTAGCCAAATTAATGGCTGAGTAATACTTTCATACACTAGACATCAATTTTGTAGCTGCTCTTGATGAACAAGAGGATCTGGTGGCTCCACAGGTATCAGAAATTTTTTTCACTTCTCCCTAGTACACAAATATTATTTTTGTTCTACATAATTTACAAGCTCCACCTTGTTTGACAAAAACCAAGACAAGATTTCTCAAACTTAAAGTTGTAAAGTTTTACATTTTAGATCAAGCTTTGTATTGGAAGGATGTTGGAGGAATGTTGTTAAATTGTTTGTTCAAAGATGAAGCAGCTAAAATAATGGAAGAATTTCATCAAGGTGATTGTGAAGGACATCTTTACTGGAAAACCAAAGCAAAAAAAAATCCTGAGAGATGGTTTCTACTAGCCAACTTTGTTTGCTAACATTCATAAAAAGGTTTCAACTTGTCATCAGTGTCAAATTTTTGAAGGAAAAAGAAAACTCTTACCTTTACCTCAGAGGTAAAGGTAAAGGTAATCAAAGTTTGTTTGTCCAGTTATTTAATTTGGGAATCTATTTGTAACATTTAGCCTATAAAGTCATCATGTATTATAGTCTAAATTACTTTTGTACTAAGGTCTCAAAATGCTCAAGTCATTAAAAGTATGTGTGTCAAAATAGATCCAATAGTCTTGATTTGAACTATAACGTCCCTAAAGGTCATCATTGAGTTATCATGAGTGAATATTGGAACTCATGTCAAACAAATTGGTAAGAATGTTTATTGTAGTGCATGGCTCAGAAGGATTCCTATGGTAGCTTTAGGTTTCATATAGAGGATCATAAAGGTTAGAGGGATTTCAACTATTCAAAGAGAAAATGAGCAGAGAAGTTTTTAGTCATTTTTCAGGCAACAAAAGGACTCAAACTCTACAATAGACCCTCTCCATTGGAAAGTTCTCTGAACAATATTTTCGATGGTATGTGGATGTCCAAAAATGGACTTTCGAATCAAAATATATGTCCTGTTGAAGTTTGAAGGTTTCGAAGCTTTGAAAGCAAGGAAAAAGAGCGAATGGGAGGTCTAGTGCAATATTGGCAATCTGAGGTCCATGGAACATCGACAACCACTTATCAGAGGAAAGGCATAAGGGAAAATCAGTGATAACATGTTGGTGAGGTACATGGCATAGAGCATATCTATGTTCAACGATTGATGAATTGCAAATGAGGCAGATTGGCAAATGGAAAACTTGCGATATGCGAATTTGTGATGAGAAAAATGGGAGATAGTGCTAAACCATCGGGGAATGCCAAAATGAATTTACAAAGGATTTTCATCGCAAAACAGATTAGGATGGTCACTTTTGTTTCTCCGCCAGCAGGATGCGTGGGGCAATGTGATTGGTTCTAATAAGGGACACATGGAAGAATACATTTAGTTCCAATAAAGCCATGTGGTATCTATTATCAATAAGATGTGGCCATACGATAGACACTTGGCAAGTAGTTTCAACATTTTGAGGTCTCCTATGTGTGAAAAACAGGGTGACATGTGTCACCACTCATAATGTGTTGACGTCATGATTGGAGTTTGCAAGTTGGAGGGTGAAGGATATCAACATTTTGTAACATGTGACACTTCAAAAAGGTCTGATAGTGAGGCTAGCATGCATTATGAATACTTAAAGAGCTCATGCACTAATCAATTTATAAATGAAAATTGACCCTGGTAGGAGCCTAAATGCCTTAGAACCTCAAGGGATAATCCAATGGTCACAACCCTCATTCCTATGCAAATAAATGTGGGAAGGGG
>APFE031099260.1:0-13422 GCA_000404065.3 Pinus taeda
CATTGCCAAGCCAAGTAACCCCACCTTCATGGCTAGCAGAAGCAATGATCAATATGAATGCACATAGTGTCTCAGCAACCAATGAAGAAAGCATGAACATGCCCTCACAACCAGCAGAATTGAACAGTGAAATTGTTCATTTTTTTACGGACAATAGATCAATGGAAGAAGATGAAGGACATAATGAGGCATCAAATGAAGATAATGATATAGTTCAATCAATTCCAACAGATACTAAAAGGGAAGTACTAAGCAATGACATGCAGGTGGGAGGGGTGGAGAAGACACTTGGACGGTTCCTAAAGCTACCAGTACAGAGAATATCAATGAAAAAAAAGCAAGGTGCACCGGGTAGTCTTTGTCTGGGCCGAAGCTCACAGTTACTCACCTCAGAGGACTATATAAACCTGTTAGTTGAGTCTGAAAAAAAAGAAATTTGAAATGCAAGAATTAAAACAGAAGAAGAAGGATCTAGTCAAGGAGAAGAAGGTAGCAAGGATTGTTGCAGCACAACGTCGAGCAGATGAAAGGATTGAAAGAGATAAAGCAAGGCAAGTTAAGGACCAACAAAAGCAAATGGCAAGATAGGAAAAGGAAAAACGAAAGGCACAACAAATGCTTGAAAAGGAACAAGGGATGGTCAATATGGTTGATAATGATACAAGAATAGCTAATGAAACCGAGATTATTTCAAACTCATTGGACTCCATTGCAGATAATACACCATTATTCCAAGATCTCATAAACATTCAAGTGTCTCACTATCAAACTGAGGGTTTACCCACTTGCCTTATTCCTACTAGAGTTGGTGCCAATTCTATGTATGCTCATTACACACCTCCACTTAATGCAGGGGTCAGTAGTGCAAATGTGAGGTATGGGTACTCAATAACTCCATGGTTGGAAGCTGCAAATTGGAGTCAATCATATGGCAACAATCAACCCTTGACAGGTAGGCCAACCTACCTGGCTCAAGAAGGTAACTCGGGGAGTTTTGGAACTTAAGATTCTCAGGGCCATAAAGAATAGGGGTGTCATATGTTTTTGGTTGTAACCACATTATGATGTGGATTTTGGATGGATTGTGTCTTTTTCTTGTCACAGAAACATTCTGGCTTACAACCTAGGTTGTTTTATTACTTTGAAACGCTAACAACATTATGGTTCTATGCATTCACTACATTGAAAAGCCAACAATAGCTTGGTTGGTTGTAAAAAAGTTTTATTTGCGAGCTAAGCACAAATGGTATTAGTCCACAAAAGATGCTACAATGATAACTTAGATACTTGTTCCCCTTTTGAATTTGTTATGTCAATTCATATTATGTCATGGGGCATCTTTTTCCACTGCAAAGATGAACAATATTTCACAAAATAAATCACTTAATACTTCACCATTAGCTTCAAAATGATGCTCCCAAGACTGATAAGTGATTTCTTATGGATATTAAACCTTAGCAAATTGATTTCTTCTTACTGAAACAAGTACAGCAGATCTCGAAAAGCATATTTCAGATATTAGAAAACATATACCAGACCTTAGAAAAACACTTGGAAAGTCACCAACAGAAAAACATATGACTTTATTAGCCTCTTATGGTCAATGTGCAATGGTATTGGGCTTATTATTATTGTCTTATGGTATTTATTAAGTCACAGTAGCAATATGCTTCAGATCTAATTATTCATTGCAGTCAACAAGGATCATAGAAAGCAGGCCAATGTAAGCAGTTTTTCAACTTTGAAAGAATAACCTAGATCTAAGTAAGCTTACCTACAAGCACATACTTCTGTAAAATATCTTAACTCTCAAACACATCCATCTTCTATTGAATACCAAAAGAAGTTAATACACAACAATAGCTCAAAACCAAAACTCACTAACCAACACAGTGGCGCACCCTACATTTCCTTTCTCAGATAAGAGAATAAGGTAAAATAATGTCTCTAAACACGTGCAATAAGAACTTGGTTTCATTGTGTCAAACCCTAACCCTACTCAGAACACCTAGTACACCCTAGCTCCATGGATAACTACACATCAGGCAAATCTGTTGGTGCCTCCTATAGAACTAAGCTCTCATCCAGAAATAGACAACTCCCATAAAAGCACCTTGGACAGCCTAAGGATGTACGCTATTTGAAAAACGGACCATGCATGCACCCTCAAAACTGAACTAAACTTAAAGCCTACACAACATATGTACTCCACAAAGATCATAAAGAGTTACAATTGGAACTAGTGGACTCTTTGAAGTCATTTTCTTCATTTTTGAAGTAATTATTATTTAAATTTGTTAAATAAAACCTGAAACACTGAGATAATAAGACACAGAGCAGCAAATAAATTCTCAACCATAAATAAGTAAATAAATCCAACAAATTTTATTTTAATATAATCAAATATGTAGTCATATATAGTTCTAAAATAATTGATCTAAGAATTGTTCCAAGGAAACGAACAAAATGCATGTGATAGACAAAATTGAATGGCATAGGCAGACATGGGAGATAGTCTTTAGGAACTTAAACCAAGCTACTGCAAGCACTAATAAATTATATGGAATGGTACAAAAGCTCGAAAGGTAGTTGAAACAATAAAAGATAAGTCAATAGGGCCAGATTTGTCAAATTACATGAGTTCGAACATAAAATAATCTCTTTGGGCACATCTAAACTAAAAACCCGAAGCACTTAAATTGAAGGATGTGAAGACCAAGATTTTCATGTCATTCAATCGCTTATTCAAATCCAGTATTACCATCCTCTTGCCTATCCCATGTTTTGGAAACTCTTTGATGATGATAAAGAGTGTAAGGTTGTTACTATTGCAAACCTATCATGGAGGAATTTGGTTACACAAGAAAATTCCCATAAATGCAAAGGATATCCAAGGAGGAATAGGATGTCATTAAAACATTCTCTGTTCACGCTCCAATATTGAAAGGCAGCCTATAATATGGCAAGGACCTGAAGCCTCACAATCTCTTGGTGGATAAGCAAAGAGGTGTAGTAAAAATAACAGATCTTGGCCTCGGAAGAGCATTTACAATTCCTATTAAGAAATATACACATGAGGTGAGTGCTTTAACTACATTTTCCACATTTGCTACTGGTTTTTGTAGAAATTTTTTCCTCGTTGATTTTAGAGACGGTTTGGTTCTAGTTTCTTGGTGAATAATATCTAATTTTTAGCACTAAGGTTAGAGGTTTCAGGTGTTCAACTTCTTGTTGGACGATTTGGCCTTTTAGGATCAACCCTTTGTAGAGCATGTCAGACTCACATTTTTTGTATTCATATTTTGGGAATAGTCCACATTTGCTTCTGGGTTTAGCAGGAAATTTGGTCATTCCTGATTTTGGTCGTTTACGTTTTATAGTGTATACCATTTAACTTCCAGGTATAAGGGAATAGGTTTATGGTTTTTGGACATATAGGATTACTGTCATAGGCTGAGGATTCACATTGTATTTGTAACCCTTTTCTTTCTAGAGTGGGGACGTAAGACCAGGTTTGACCCTTTGCTTGGCCTTTCAGAAGCAACCCTTTACAAAGCTTGTTAGACCTCTCGATCAAACAGCATAAAATTTAATGCAATAACAAGTTTGGATTCAATTTCGGGAGTTACAGTGTTGAGTGGGTTATTGCTTGTAACTTTATATATCCTCTTCATAAAACTTACCTTCATAGCTTTCTATATTACAAAGGAATAAAAAAGGGTTGAGGGTGGAGAAATTTTTCTTATCATTATCATGACAAGGTTCTTTCTCCTTTGACAAACTAGTGGGCTCGTGCTGCAGATTGTCACTCTCTGGTACAGGGCTCCTGAAGTTCTTCTGGGGGCTACTCACTACTCTACACCTGTAGACATCTGGTCTGTTGGTTGTATATTCGGTAAGCATTTTTAGACAGATTACTTGGATGTTTCAATTTGTTGAGTCATATGTCTACTAGGGTGTCTGACATGGAAATTGTTCTCAATTTTGCAGCTAAAATGGTCAGACTGCAAGACCTGTTTATTGGAGATTCTGAAGTACAACAACTTTTCAAGATTTTCAGGTTAACATTTGACAAAAAAAAAGAGACACTCTATCTTTATATACAGGTATTACTTTTCTCAAAACCCAACAAAATCCCATGGCTTAATTGACAAAACCCAAAACCTGTCTCCAAATTTAACAAAAATTCCAATAAACCAGGTGAGGTGTTGAGAAACACACGGTGAGGTGTTGAAAAATACTTCAGAAAAAAATGGCTAGTAGGATAAAAATCCTACCAGATAGAAGCCATAAGTCCAGAGCTCGCCACATATTCGGTGGACCTTCTCCAACGCTCGCCGAACCTGCCACACCTACAACAAGTGGGAAAAATTAGCAAATGAGCAAATGGAGAAAAAAAAAACCCAAAAAACCACACAAATACCACCAAAACCTGCAATTACCTGTAATTGCCACCTTCAACCTCGAACTGGCTGAAATTGGTACTGGATCCTCCCCAAACAGCAAATAGCGTGAATTAAACAACCACCCAGGAAACCCTAAACCACCGGCGGTCTAGACTGAACAACAATTGCAGGCGGAAAACCACAAGAACAACAGAAACCCTGTTCCAACCATGGATTCGTGCAAGCAAGCAATGGCGGACATGAGCTCAACCATGGTGGACATCATGCGCAGGTAATGGAGCCCTCTCGCACCATTGTCGGCGGAGGGCTTTGAACAAACACCGGACCCGAACAGAAAACCCACAGGCAAACCACACATCGCGGTGTAAAGGTGGAAACGAGCAGGAGGGAGTTCGACAGTTGAAGTTTTAATGGTTGACACACTGCATAATAGGTGGCTCTCCAAGCTAGACGCGTGTTGTACACTGCCGCGTGCCATCCACGTGCTTGTCCGCCAGGTGGAGGGGAGGGCGCACAGATAATGGCGTCCCTCCCCTAATATTTAAATATGTTGAGAGGACAAGGATTGTTTTAAATATGGAGGAAAATGATGATGTATATATAAAATGTATAGTGTATATAATAGAGATGTATAAAGCTTTGAGGGTTAGTTCAATTGGTTGAGGTTATGTTGTTAAAGCATTTTGTTGTTAGGAGGTAATGGGTTGTATTCTCCTCCATACTTTTAGAGTTAGGCCGAGATTAATTTGGTTAGGGAGTGTTTCTAGAGGAAAAAAAAAGAAATGTATAAATATAAGTGTAGAATTATGAATTAATAGTAATTTAAATAAAATAAAATTATTATATATATATAAATGTTGTGAGTTATTTAAGTGTCAATTATAAATTTATAGTAATTTAAATAAAAGAAATGCAATTTATTTATTTATGTTGTGAGCTATTAAAAGTTTTTTAAGGAGAAGGTCTTAGAAAAAAGTTTTGATGAAAGTTGAATGGATGAGATTTAATAATGACATAAGATGTAAGAGATCAAGTAAAATAGTTGTTCAAGAGTATAGTTTAAAGAAGCGATGATTTGGATATTTTCTAGTTATTTTGATCAATTTTCGTTAAAAATAATAATAATAATCAAATTTTTAAAAGAATTGTTAAAATTGAAAATATCAATTGTTGAGATTTTATAATACAAGTGCAATAGGTTTTTTAGGGCACTGGATCCATTTATGCATTCAAAAAATGCAATTTCAGTAATGAAAAAGAAGATTATTTCACTAAAAATTATATGCCCGAATTCTAATAATGACCATTGAAAGCTTTTCAAATCATATAACATTTAGACTTCTTCATTATTGAATAATTAAACACTACACAATATATAAAACCCTCTACGAAATTGTAAAAAGGATATCCTCGAGGAGTTGAAGAGGATGGAGAAGCAAGACGAAGTACAAAACCAAAAGCATTGAGATAACCCTATAATGAATCAAATGGTTGAAAAAAAAATCATGAGGGAGAACAATACAGATACGACAAAATATTGTCGACCCATTAACCATGGGACACTAGGATTTCCCTTTCAATCATCTATAACTCGTAACCCCAACAATTCACAGGGATTACACAATGTTCTATAGGAGTGAGCAATAAGCGAGTCTTTGTTATGCATGTTTATAAATCTCAATAGCATGTATGTTTGATGAATGAGCTAGGCACTTTGATCAATCACTTAATGGGAAAATGAATAAGAAAATTAAAATAAGTAGCACTGTTGAAATTTTACATTCAATTGGAATGTTTTTATGTAATTTGACCATTTTTATGTGTGGCCATGGAAAGGAAACCGTCAATTTTGATGAAAAATTAAATTATCAACCCATAATTTTATGAATTAGAAAACTACCTACACATCATTTTTTCCTTGTAGGGTTTTCCTCTCTTTTTTTCTTGGAAAATACATCCTTATGAAATCTCTAACACTTTTACTTATTCTAAGGATGGTACCTAATGTAGAGTAGGGTGTTTATATCATTATAAGCTAACTTGGATGGGACATTGAGTGATGCTCACATATGCAAAGGCAACCAACTTAGGGACTTAACCTCAAGACCTCTTGCTTGATATTCATAACTCTCAACCACCCAAGTTAATCCATTGAACTTCCTTATAGGGGTACCTATGAACCATATGTGTGTGTACGTGCATATTGTTTTCACCATTTTTATGGTCTTACTCATAATTTAGACCCTTATTTAATGTGTGTGTGTGTGAGAATGTGTAAATTGAGATTATCTCGGGTGGTTGAGAGGAATGATTGGGATCCTCTCCACCCAAGTTCAATCCCCACAAATGGCATGATGAACTTTAATGTAATGGACTAGAATATATATATATATCTATATATATATATATATATACACAGTTGAGTTACGAAAAGAAAAAGACATAGATGAAGGAGGAAGTGTGTGTGTGTGTGTGTGTGTGTGTGTGTGTGTGTGTGCGTGAGAGAGAGAGAGAGATAACACTCCATTGATGAGAAGGAGAAAAAAAGTTGAAAGTCCAAATATCACTACAAGGAAAACACCTTGTAGAGAAGGTTTTTAGTGTTACAAGTTTGAGCAAAAACAAAAAAACAAAATATTTGTTGCAACCTCCACCCTTTGTAGCGAAGCTTCTAGTGGATGTTTTAATAAATTTTTGTTTAAAAGAAAAAAAGAGCCAACAGAGGTTATGTTTTTCGATGTTCATTTTAAACACATGCATCAATGTGCTTTCAATTAATGCACCCCAATGCATAAAGAAAACAAAAAACACCAGTGCTCAAATAATTATTATACATTAATACTATCTTTTTTCTTGATGATGCATTATTGCTAGTATAATTACTACACACAGGATCATTCTTTTTGTTTTTAAAATTTCTAGTGCTTATACACCTAAATATAACTCCAGGGTGATCCTTGATCCTTGATCGTTGACGGGGCCCCTTTTTTTTTCCAGATACCCTTCTCTCTTCGAGGGTGGGGGTAATTTTTTTTTTTTTTTTTTTTTTTTTTTTTTTTTTACACGTCAGCCCCTTGGTCCCTGATAGGGGGTATTGTCTGGTACCATGTGCACTAAAGGAATGTGAAATCACAAACATTTTAATATGAGATGTTGACACCGTTCTTTGCTACTAAGCACTAGTGCATATATTTCTTTAAAGCATCGATGCATATGTCTCATAAAAATGCACGATTTCTATATTTATGAGATGCATCATTTGGCGAGTTCAAAAGAATACAAGGCACTGATATGTATACATTTTAATTATCTACACTTACAACCTTGTAATAGGTCAATTACTTAAATTTGAATTTTAGTCACCTATCAACAAAGAATATCTTTTGAGCGGCACTAACAATCTCTTACCTGCACTAACAACTCTTACCTCTACAAGACACCTTAAGGGTTGGATACACACTATGAAAAATGGAATATGGCTTCCTTTCATACAATCCCATAATATGGAATCTAGATTCCTTTCCTACAACACTAGATCGAATTCCTAAATCTTAGAATATAAAATTTGTGTTCATTTCCTACAAGTATGGATTAGATTCCTACAATGTGGAGGGGGGAGTTGTAGAGTAGTGACAAAGGAGAGATGTTTATGTTTTAATTATTGTGTCTTGATATAAAGATTACATTAATGCATTATCTAATGGATTACACCTATGTCATCTCTAACAATGTGAATGATCCATATATTAATGAATCATGAATTCAACATTTTACAACTTGGGCAACACAATAAAATAAAACCCATTTTATTTATATGAATAAGAGACCCATTGTCATACAAAATATGACAACCTAAAGGTCCCCAATACTCAAAATGTACCCAATATGTAATTGTTACACTTATTGGTAACCTATCAACATCCAATTGGGACAATATGTCTAATACATTAAACAAAATGTCAATATGTAAATGTTACACCTTTTTTTTTGCTTGTGTACCAGTGACTTGGAATATTAGCATGTGGTGTAAGAAACTGCAACCTAGGGGCATCTAAGCCATCAAAATCGCCTGGGTATCACACTCATCCTGGATATGCCAACAATTACAATGGATGGAATTTTTTGGTGTTTCCTCTCAACTATTGTGACTTTCGAACCTTGCTTGCCTTAAAGAACAAAACACTAGAAATGAAATCACACTAGTGGGATTACTTAATTGTTACAATTATTTGTAATATTTTCTCGTGTAATTAGGACAATATGTCGAGTACATTAAACAATATCCTTGATTTTCATAGACTAATATTCCAAATCATGCAACTTACAATAACATTTAATGACATTAGTTGCCATTCATCACTTGAACTATTGTCCTTGTTCAAGTTGTGTGCATGCCTCATTTCTTCATCACTTATAGGTGATATTGTACTAAGGTTATTTAACCTAATGTTTTCTTGATTGATTTGCTTTTAATGTTTCACCACTTCACATTCCATCTCAAACATAAAACTAAAATGTAATAAGTACATCTAAATTTATATAGTAGAATATACATGATTATATAAATAAAAAAACATATCATAACAATGAGTGTTTCATTAACACTTATATTATTTTAAAGCCATGCTCTCTCTCTCTCTCTCTCTCCTTATATGTATATATATATATTTATATATATACATAACCTAGTGTTGATCAATTATTCTATTGGCTCTTATTTGTATGTTAGCACATATTAAAGGAGATCCATGGAAAAGTGGATTATTTTTGTTATTGCAAGTCTCATGGGTCTCATTGGTAATTTATTTGGAAATGCTTCTTGTAGTTTATATATAACCTAATTCTTAGAGTCATCGGCTTGATTTTTCTATTATAAGTGGGAAGTACATCTATACATTATTTTTACTATATCTCTCATAGTTTCGTAAAAAGAAAAAAAAACCCTCTTGTTAACTTCCAACACCACTTTAGATGAATTGAGGACCAAGTTAGCATCATTTACATCCTTCATATTTTTTTCTTCTCAAGAAGGCATTTCATTCCCTCACTATTGGTCCTTACACCATGTTAAAAGAATATGAAATTGAATGTCTAAAACATATTAGCAATTAATGTTAAGAAATACATTTTTAGTTAAATAAAATTGAAGAAAAGCTTCATATTGATTACTATTTGATCCACTTGATTCCTCTATTTGCAACATTTTCATAAAGTGCTTATGCTCTTTTGTAATTGGGTGTGAAAAATCTTATCTAATTTCTTCATGTTTTTGTTATGTGTGACATGCATTAACCAATACAAATCATTAATTTAAACTTACACATTACTCAAATATATTAAATTTCTAATAAAAATTAAAGAACTTACCTTGTTCTCTTGTTGGGATGAGCTACCATCACACTCATTGCAATAAGTTGTTTTCCTTGAACTTCTATTAACTGTATTATATTAAAAATAAAACAATAATCAAATATATAAATTATGAACTCTTTTTACAAAATAAAACAATGTTGTGCATAACAAACACTACACATTGGTATGTTATATACACACTAGTATATGATTACCACGTTATTACGAATTAAAAAAATTTGTTTACAAATTATTATATTTATTGGGTGCTTTATATAGTAGGAAACACACTTGTGACTTATTATTATTTAGCCTGAAGATTGAGCCCGAGGATCTAGAAGAGGGGGAGCATCTCTTCCACTCACAGATATGGGTGAAGGGTTCTTCGTTATAGTTCATTATCGACAATGGGAGCCAAAAGAACCTCATCTCAGTAGAGGTCATTAAGTGGTTGGGCATGCTGACCACACCACACCCGCAACCATACACCATCAGGTGGCTCCACCAAGGGTGAGATCTCTGTTTCAGCCAACAATGTCACCTTCCATACAACATCAAGCCCTTCTCGGACGAGAAAATGTGTGATGTTTCTCCCCTTGAAGTTTGTGATGTTTTATTAGGCCAACCACACTTGTGGAAGCATCATGTTGTGTATGAGTCTAAACCATGTATTTTTGTCATTACTTTAGACATAAAACTATACATGATACTAGAGGTAGCCCCACCTACTGCCATTTCTTTGATCACTGCGAAGCAATGCAGTAAGATCATCTCCCAGACTAGGATTTTTTCTTTCTTTCCGATTCGCTCTAAAATTCAGGGAAAGATCGTGGCTACATCCATGGAACCCAAAAAGGGTCCCTTCATGTAGTAGAAGTAAGTTGATAAGGTCGTGGAAGAGTACAGGGACATATTCTCCTCACACACAAGCATACCCATGCATTGTCAAGTCAAGTATTCGATTGATTTGACTCCCGAAGAACCTATACCCAATGGGCCAATATATCGTCACTCTCTTCTGGAAAACAAAGAAATCAAATGGTAGATCCAAGAGTTGTTATAAAACGGGCACATCTGACTAAGTTCCTTACCTTTTGGGATCCCAATTGTACTCATACAAAAGAAAGATGGGTCTTGGAGACTCTGCATTGATTATCGAGCATTGAATAAAATAAATGTCAGGAACATATACACGATCCAACAAATTGATGACCTTCTTGACTAGCTCAAGGGGCCATGTACTTCAGCAAGACTGATTTGAAATATGTCTATCACCAAGTTCCCATAGAATGCATAGATGTATGGAAGTTCGCCTTCAAATCTAAGGAGGGTTTGTTTGAGTGGTTGGTCATGCCCTTCAAGTTGACAAATACCCCTAAAACATTTATGAGGTTGATGGATGACTTCTTGTGTCCTTTCACCAACTCGTTCGTCATTGTATATTTGGATGACATCACCATATTTAGTAAGAGTTGGGAAGAGCACTTGCAACATATTCGGCAGGTCCTTCAAACCCTGCGGTAGCACAAATTATGTGCCAACTTGGAGAAATGCTCCTTTGGCATGAACTAGGACCAATATTTGGGCTACATAATTGATGAGCAAGGCATGCATGTGGATCAAACTAAGATCCAAGTCATTTGGGATTGGCCAACCCTAACAAATCTAACAAATCTTTATAGTTTTTTGGGCCTTGCCAATTTCTATCGAATGTTTGTGTTAAGGTTCTCTCATATCAGTCGGCTTTTGAGTCAAGTTACCAAGGGTAGAGCGAAAGCAAAAAAAAATTGGTATGAGCCACAACAGAAGGCATTCATTGAGCTAGAACATTGTCATTGCTCTGATCCATTACTCAAATTTCTAGACTTGTCATGGCTATTTAAAATTCATACATATGCCTTTGACTATGTTATTGGGGTAGTTCTCACTCAACAAGGGCATCTGGTGGCCTATCACAGTGAGATACTTTTCGATACTATTAAGAAATACCCCACCTACAGTAAGGAGATGTATTCCATCATAGAGGCTTGCCAGTAGTGGAAACATTACATTATGGGGAAGGAGACGATCATCCACACAGATCACCAACCTCCTCAATTTATGCAGACATAAGGGAAGTTGTAAAACAATTTCCATAAGAAATGGTGCACATATATACAAAAATTCCATTTGAATAATAAATATAAGAAGTGTAGCATAAATAATGTTGCAAATTGCCTCAGTCGACCCCCGATTGTGGCAGTCACCACTATTCTCAACTCTTGTGGGTGCAAGACTTCTGGATGGCCACATCTATACAAAAAATATCTAGAATTTGCCACCACATAACAGATGCTACTGGATGAAAAGAAAGTACCAAACTTCCACCTCTAGGATGCACTATTATGCTACCTGGGACACCTTTGTGTTCCTTCAAATGAGCGTACCAAGTTGATTTGGGAGGCGCACTACAGTTGAGTCGTAGGACACTTTGGTTTGGAGAAAACAATGGCAATATTGTAAAATTATTTTTATTGGCAAAAAATCCGACAGGATGTTGGAAGATGTATCATATCTTGCACTGTCTGTTCATCGCCAAGCCAACCATTAAGAATAAAGGTTTGTACAATCCTCATCATACTCCTAGCCAGCCTTGGGAATCCATCTCCATGGACTATATGTATGACTTTACTTCTACCAAACATGGTAACAATTGTGTGTTGGCATGATGATACATATGTTGTACTTGATGGCAACCCACTCATCTCAGATGATAAATTATAGTGCAGAAAAGTTCACAGAATTTTATGCAGAGAAAAGTTTATTTCATGTAAAGAAAAGTTCACGGAATTTTATGCAGAGAAAAGTTTATTTCATGTGGAGAAAAGTTCACAGAATTTTATGCAGAGAAAAGTTTATATAAGTTTATTTCATGCGGAGAAAAGGTCACGGAATTTTATGCAGAGAAAGGTTTATTTCATGTGGAGAGAAGTTCACGGAATTTTATGCAGAGAAAAGTTTATTTCATATAGAGAAAAGTTCACGGAATTTCAGAGAAAAGTTTATTTCATGTGGAGAAACGTTCATGGAATTTTATGCAGAGAAAAGTTTATTTCATGTGGAGAAAAGTTCTTGCACTTTCATGGTTGGTTCATGGTATTAGTCCGACAGTTTTTGATCCTATGATTTTGGTTCGTGGTATTGCATCCAAAAGTGTTGATCTCACGCACTTTCATGGTTGGCTCATGGTATTAGTCCAACAGTTTTTTGATCCTATGGTTTTGGTCCGTGGTATTGCATCCAAAAGTGTTGATCCCAAGTATTGGGTTCATGGTATTGTGTTATTATGGTTTTGGATCGTGGTATTGTGAAAGGCCTAAGACTATAAAAGAGGAAGGAGATCATTTGGCAAAGCATCATCTGAATTTTTATTGAATATCTGATAAAGTGCTAGATCTGGAATACTGCGATTGGGTTATGGTGCAGATCTGGATCTGAATAAAGGAGGAACCTCAGCGCAAGGAGAAGGATAAGTTCTATTGATGGGTCATAATCTTTAAGCTTGAATGATAGTATCTTTTGTTCTGGGTTCAGATTTGGTGTGTGTTTATTGTTACTGTGATTTAGATACAGCTGTCAGAGAAGTGTCTACTTGATTCAGTGCTAATTGGTGAAAAGGAGATTG